>CM076578.1:1573869278-1574001696 GCA_034641835.2 Pinus albicaulis | reverse complement strand
GACCTAGTTAAACCAGTCGGAGCCACCACACCAAACGGAAAAGGAGTTGCTTTAAGGTCCGGACCGGGTGGTTATCCCCCAATGTTGTTGCAGCGATTTTCGAGGCTTCAACAGGTCCAAACATTATGAAGATTGAGGAAGAAATGCAGGAAAATTAGAAGCAACTAGATGAGATCTAGGTAACTACCGGGACTTTAGCACCCACATAGTGGCTTTCTCAAATTACTTAAGGGAAAAATCTACAGAGCCAGATCGATGATCTACGAAGGAAAGAGAAACTCATCAATGAAAAGACTCAGACATGGCAGGAAAAGGCCATCCAAATACCTTAGATAGTAGATGGAAATCTTAAATAGATGCGACAAAATAAGAAAGACGTGATTCAAAAGATCGTTGGGTTCAAGACTGAGAAGAGGTTAGAATAGGTGCACCAGGAAGAGAAGCATTTTGTAGAGATGATTCAACCATTGAATACAACCTACACTAGCATTGCAGATAAGATTCGAGCCACAGTAGCTGAGTGACTAGCGACGAGTCACATGTGAGTGCTGGGGGCCTAATGGGCATAGCCCAACTAGTTCCAATTTTGAGTCAAAGACCCTACATTTTGAGGAAGTGGAGTGCACGGTCCAATGAAGATGCATCCACCGCACAGATTTTTGGGGCTTCGGGAAGGGTTGAATCCCCTCTTTCTGTAAAGGGTTTGAGTTTATTTTTCAGTTTTTTTCCACCCATGGTATGTGGACCATGTTTTTGTACGTAAGAAAATGTTATATAAAGAAATTTAAGGCTTTTTCGAAGAAGAATATAGAACGTAATAATTGGGTAAATATTGTAATCGTTTCTATCTTTCTGTTTTTTGGGACTAAGGGAAGGCTTCACAGTTGTATCCGTGGAGGCCTCGAAGAGTCTACATATTTATGCGTAGACCATCTATATCTATGTGCGTAGGTCAGAGAAAGTATATGTTTTGAAGAGACTTATCCTAATAAAAGAAGAAGAGTTTTTGAAGGCATCTCTGTGTTTATGCGTTGTATTTTATTGTTATCTTTTTACGTAATTATTTCTATTATTTATGTTGTGTATTAATGATAAAGGCGTAATTCACACAAGTATTTATTGATGAATGAAATATAAGTTGCTAAAGAAGATATATGCACTCGGGCAGTTCCAAATAAGCATAAGTAGAAGTCTAGAAGTAGAGCCACGTCCTATTGTCCCTCGGGATGTAGAAATATGGTACTAAAATCCCCCAATATTGCCTCGAGTGAGACTGTTATCTACGCCGCAGGTCATTGCCGAAAGGGCCAGTAATATAGGGTTTTGTTGGTGTGCAGCTAACTCTGAACCTGGGCCGATACCCCTATAAACCAACAGTAGACATAAGGGGTTTCTAGCAGTTTCTTTCCCCTATAACAATATTGTGCATGTGTGGATTCTATTATTGCATGTGTACATTTGTTGTTCTAAATTTTGAATTAAATTCCATAGATCAGTAGGGTAGGATTATGTCTCTTGATTTAGATGAAATTTCTCAAGAAGTTTCAATTCTATCACCATAATTATATAGGCATTATATTGTTTCTCATTTATCTCATTTACGAAACATTTCAATTATTAAAAATGTCAAGTAAAAGGGATTGTGAAAGAAAACAAAATAGATATAAGCGATTAGAAAATAATATGTGTTAGGAATACAATAAGAATATTTGGAGAGTTTACTAAAGAAGCCAAAGAGAGTGTCTCAAAAATGGGAAGAAGATGAATATCTGGTGAAGTTGATGAAGAATATATTGTATAATAATTTTAAAGGTTGTTTAACTAAAGACTAATATAAATTAGGTTTAAATTCCTATATAGGAAGTCTAAATATAGATTTCAGAAGGAATTATTACTAACTTAATGCTATGGAGAATATTCTGATTTTGAGAGAATAGGAGATTCTTGAAAAATAAAGCTAGTGATTTCTAAATTGAAGAGACAAGTTTATTTCATGATAGAATATATATATATATATATATATATATATATATATATATATATATACACAAATTTTTTAATCACATGAGTTCCAGATTAAAACACACACGTATAACAACCTATGATAGAATAAGGAACATATTCAACTAGTTTTTAAATATGTTAATATTTGAAAGCCTACTATATAGGATCAAATTAGTTGGAAATTTTTTTCTTCATTAGAAGCACCATATCGTTTAGTGTTTTAAAACATGTAACTAAAATTACAATAAAACAATAGTAAGAATAAATTCCTTAAATGAAGAACTTATCATAACTACTTAGAATTTCACAATTTCAAACCAAAAGTGGAAGAAATGTAGGATGACAAGTATGAGAAGACCAATGAAATTGTTCATAAAAAAATAAAAATAAATCCAGAGATAGAGGTTTTAGTGGATTTATAGAACACAAAATATGCTTCAAGTTCTTATCAACAATGGATGTACATTATTATTATTTGTGGTGAAGAGGGGCACAAATGATTTGAGTGTTTTTTGGGAGAATATACATGGAAATTTTAGCTGAACAATCAAGTAGAGAAGAAGGAGGTGTAAGAGGATTTTAAAAACTATATGTTTCTTGAAGGAACCTTTTTTATGCACTCACAAAGATCAATATCCAATGTATTTTATGTTCTCACTTATTTTCATCAAATATTGACAAAGTTTAAAATAAGGTTCCTCTTTTTTACTTTTGAGCCATACTTTGCGATATATTTCACAATTATATGCTTAGAATCAACCAAATGAATTTACTTGACATTATATCGTCACAGTCCAAGAATATTAACATTGTAAACATTTATTGCATATCATCAATACATGCATAATAATTTATTCCCTTTGCATTTATTATTTATGAGTTTAATATTGATTAATCACTTGAGCCTTCCATGGAGTCTTAAAGTAATATGAAATAATACACTCCTTTTTGTTTAAGCACAAAACTACAATACACTTTGTATGTCTTTAAAAAACACACTCTCTTTAAAAAATTCTCATAAACTTCATGTGAGGATTTAAATAAGAAACTTGTGAGATTTTCAAAGGTATGGATCATCATTTAGGATTCAAGGAACAATTACATGTTATATATGATGATGTAAGTCACGAAAAATTAATTTTTTTATATGTTTAACAAATAATATCTTCTCAACATGCGCAATGGAAGGAGGAATATCCTTGCTCCTTCTAGATCTTGACACATTTTCTATCTTTTGACTCCTACAAGGATATCAAGCATCAATTAAACTAATATTTATATGTTTTGGAGCACCTATGTGACAACCATTTTTGCTAATCCCCATTGTACATAAGTTGTGAAGAAATGTAATTCATCTCAATAATATATGGAAATTTTGCGATTTTCTTTCTTTAAATAACATCCTTATTTTTTGTGGGTTATCCTAAACCATTACAATTCAAGGGTGGTTCATATTTTGCATAAATTCAAGTGGTTTCATAAAATTCCAATAAACCATGGTTTCAAGTAGTTTTCTTTAGTTGTTGTTACATCTCAATTTTTAATTACTTTCATTGCTTATTTTTTCTTAGTTTTATCATTTCATTCTCCATCTATTTATTGTTTTCAATAATATTTCCTAATGCATATAATATGGATAAAGTAATATGAGATGTGAGACAACTTGTCTTTGCATGAATTTCTTGGATTGCTTCATCTTCTTGTTCTCTCAATGTATGTTGTCTTTTTATCATCCTTTCTCTTGATTTTTCTCACATTTCCTTTCTTCTTGGTAATTTGTTTCCTTTGTTATATCCAAATCTCCAATTTCCCATTTTGTTGTGAATTCTTCTGTAATTTTCACGTTTTCATACTTTTCTATGAATGAATGTTTGCTGTTATTTTTTTATGCATTCAACTTTGGACTATTTAATTTTTTTTTGGTTGACAATAGTAGCTTGATGAAGCTTCTAGTCTATAGCATTTAACATCAATTTCATTAACATAAGTTGATTCGCGGTTAGATTTTAAATTGCTCAATCGATCCATTACTTAACAATGTTCAAGGATAGATTGAGGGTTTCTTTAATTCTCGATTGAGATATTTGAATTTAGGAATCTAGTGCTTTATCAAGTGTTTTAAGTGCTCAATCAAGATATTGAGGTCCTAAAATTAACATTTTTAGCACCCATTTTGCATATTTATCTGCAACTCCATTTTGTGCCTGTTGATGGTCCACAATTACCTTATCAACATGTAAGGAAAACCACATGTTCAAAATGAGAAACCAAGCTCTTATTCGTTTGATGTGGTGGTTCCAATTGGTTCAATTGGGTCCAATTACCCTCTCTCCTTTTAGGCTAGCTTATATTATGTCTATTACTTGCCAATAGAAAAAGAGAAATCATATCTACCCTCTTACAGAGCTCATCAAAGAAAGTGATGCTTAAGTTGAATCTACGGCTTAGCCAAACCGCAAATAAGTTCTTCCCATGTATGAGGGGACTTATAAAATGAAAAATTAAATCTAAATGCAAATCTACTCTAATTTCCATAGGTTAAAAGGAAATTATAAATCTATCTTGATTAAGAAGATATAGATCTATCCCCACTAAGATCAGAAAAGATAAATAATTGGGAATTTTAGCATGTCTAGTTTATGATGAATATTTAGCTAATGAAATAGTTCTACTATCTGATGTTATAATAATCAAAGCATGTTATGTTTGAAGATCAATTAACAACGAATAATTGACGATCAAAACCAAGAAAAATCTCTCATAATTTCAATAGTAATTAAATTAACTTTTGATGACAGATTTCTAACTAATTAGTTACTTAGAAATATGATTTAAATACTTGAGCAAAGAGAAATTAATAATTGATATATGTGACTATGAATTAGATAGTTAATCTAAAATATGTTTGTCCTCACATCAAACATGAATGCACAACATGAGAAAAATTTACAAAGATCTACCATTAAATAAATGCCAGTTTCAATTAAATTAAAGTATTCAAATTACAAACTAATGAAACCTTGTCTCTTGATCTATTCCCTAGACTCATCTCCAACAGTATTTCACATATCATAAACTCTTCCACTAAAATAAAGAGTTGCAATAGTGTAAACTCTACCCCCCAATAGAAAGTATAGATTTGAAAAAGAAAAATCCCATTAACCAAAATATGAGCTTTCCTCTCACCTACAACTATAATACAATAATATAATATTTCTTTTAGAGCCTCTAGTTTCATAGAAGAGGAACCTCTATCAATTCTACAAAATCCATATTTATAATTACAAAAGAAAATTAAAATGAGAGAGATGTTGGAGAATAAATTTGTTCCAATAAATTTTAATTGGATAAAATCATTCTTCTTTCTCTCTTTCTTGTGCAATTCCATTTCTCATAGTCTTCTCTTCATGATCTCCGCAACTTCTCACCTACCGAAAACCAATCAACATTCATAAATTAAAACAAATTTAGTGCACAAAATAGAAATAAAACCACTTCTCAACAAATTGTTAAATTAAAAATAAATTAAAATCCAAAGAAACTATCTTGCAATGATTGCTTCAAATTGATTACACCAGGCTTTGAGTATTCAATGAAATTTTCCCAAATCAAAATTTGGAGAAACTAATTTTTGTTGTAAATTTCAGACCTTATCTTCTGATGAATTTTTGGGTCATTAAATGATTGAATCTACTAAAATTAAAGTTCCCATATTATTCTACTCTATCTTAACTTTCCAATGATATATTGTGAATTTCATTTGGTTAATTAAATATTGAGATATGCCTCTCTGAAGTTGAAGTGTTAAAAATATCAGAATTCTACAAAAAATGTCTGCATAGGCCAAAATTAGGAAAATTCTAATTAAAAATATAATTATAATTAACTTAATTTATAATTAATAAATAATTAATTGATTTATTAAAAAAAATTAATTACAATTAAAAATTAATTATATGTACCAATTATTAATTTAACTAATTTATTTACACATTAAAATTATTAAAATTAATTTATTAATAATTAATTTAAATGAATAAATTTAATTAAAATTTAATTACAATTTTATAAATTCAAAAATTATATTTAAAATATAAAGAATTACGAAATATATATGTTCTGAAATGGGAAGGTGAGGAGGTGTAAAATTAGGACCACGTGAGGACCACGTGCAGCCGGGTCACTCCCATAAAACTACATCCACTACATTAGTATAAGTCCTTATAACATTTAAAAACTATAAACACTTGATAATTAAGGGATTTTGGTTATCATTGAAAAACAACAGTTATTCGATAATTAAGGGATTCAGGATCTCGTAATTTTTTTACTATTTGGATGAAATGATTTTGTAAGATTATTAGTGAAAAATGAATTAAATAATTAAAATTAATTAAAAATGAATATTTATCATTAATTTACAAAAATTAAAATAATATACATTTTGTACAATTTTTAGCCTAGGTAGTAAAAATCATCGAATTTCAGATGAACACTATTTGCAAACAGTGCATCCAAATAAGATGAAATGAGAATGGATGGAAAGATAGTGAAAAATAAAACACAATGAAGCAATCAGAATGGAAATATGAAGAAATTGAAAATATCACAAAATTGTAGACGAGAAAATGTTAAAAAGTGATTTGGCCAAAATTTACAATAAGGGTCCCCATTATTATTACGAGGATAATAAGTTAAAAATATGGGTGTTGTGATTTAACAACAATGATGACAAATGGATAAGAACGAGTTATCTCTCATTAAAATATGATGAAATTCACTTTACCCAAATGCTAAAATGATAAATTCTAATAACTCATCAAAAAATAAAGAATTTCCCATGAGTCCCATGTTAGTGAATTAAGAAATATATGTTAAAAAATATTAGTACTGAATCTAAAATAATGAATCCAAATTTTGAGGAAACTTCAACATTTTAAGATTACCTTGTATGAAAAATAGAATAGGGTACAAAATAGGTGTTTTTGATAAATCATATATCTATCAATATGAATGGTCTCAGACATTGCTTCGTTTCGAATGATCGTGGTCAATACCCTAATGAGTTTACTTATATTTCTCATGCTTCCTCTTTTGATCACCTTTTTGATAAGAACATTTTAAAGTTTAGTTTATGATGTATCTGAGTGAAAGGGGTGGGATGCTAATAGAGACTTAAGAAAATGGATATGATACATTCATAATGTTGATTCCATATCTTTCCCCAAGACTATCAACTCAGAGGCTTTTATAAAGTGGAGGAATGGGAATGATCCATCGAGTTAAACTCATGCCAGTTCTTTCTTTGAAAAGATGAACTATATCACTTAGAGAGGATGCATGTTACTCTATGAAAAATATTCAAAGCAAGAGGGCTTTAGGATTCCATAAAAACATATCTTTAAGGTAAATGAAACCCATTAAATTGACAAGGTGAAAATTTCTCATGTTTGCCTACCAATGTTGGGTGAGAAGAATTCCTTCCAAATAAATCTTAGCGGAATCACCAAATCCAAACCATAACCAATAGAAAAATAAAAATAAACCCAAACTTAAGCGAAATAATAAATCAACAAACTCCAAGAATGTGAAAATAAGGAAAGGAAAAGTTGAAAGAAAACGCCAAATTAAAAACAACCCGAACAAGACTAAGTATAAAGATACCTCAAAAAAAGAGTAAAATAAGACAATCATGCATGCTTTTCTTATGTTGAGATTTTGATAAATCTTATCTTGTAGAGTCATAAACAATTAGGCTAGCAAACTATATGGTGTGTAGGTATCATAATTTCAAATAAAATCAAATGACAAGTTTTTAATTTTTGTAGATTTACTGGTTTCAAAGAAAATCTTGCATAAAGCATCTTAAAATATTTTCTAATCAAAACAATGTTTGAGAAACAAACTAAAGGTTTATGGACTCACTAGTTTAACTGATTTGATGAACATTATAGCTTCTCTTTAGAAATCCAAAAGAATGAAACAAGGAGAATGAGTTCTAAATCTAAGTTGGTGGGGATGAAAAAATTATTGAAGTCCTCTAAAACAGAATTTAGGAGCAGAAAAACTAAAATAAAAACTAAAATAAAAATGTAAAGAAATAGAAAAATGATGAAAATCAGCATATGAAACTTACCATTAATGAATCTCATTAACATTTTACCAAAATGATGTCGATTTTCTCTAACAAAAGATAACATATTCTTGTGATTGGAAATAAAAGCATGAAGAAGTGGAAAATTAAAGTGAGAAGTAAAGCTAGGAAAAATAATGATTCATGTTGAAGGAATCAAAATTAAACAAAATCCATCAGAAACAAAAAATGAAGATGTGATTCTTTATGAATTGTAGCAACAATTTCTCTCTTCATTTTTTCTATTTCATATCTACCCTAAGGTTTATATAAAATTTCAAAAATCATGACCAAGTCCCAACCTTTGACACACTTATGTGGATATGGAGAGGACTTGAATTTTTGCATGATAAGAATGAAGTGACATATCAAACATTCAAACATAAATTGAATTCAAACATAAGATAATTCAAATATGAATTGAGCATGATCCACTATCTTTACATGTTCAAAATTTCCTTACCAATTGGCTACATCATCATAGTCACTGCTCAAAATTTCCTTGAAAAGAAAAATAAGATACATACTAAAATGATTTGGATGATGAGATGAACATCCAATAGTAAGATAAAGAAAGAAAAAAAGGTAAGTGAGCCACAGGTGATGCGATTCTCATTAGCGAGGATATTTCTATGAATAGTAAAATAGTTCCAGCTATACTTGTGAGGATATATGTCCAATAAAGACACAACGATAAGATCCAGGTGCACACACTATGAAGAATTGATATCCCAAAAGTCAAAAAGTCATCTTGAGAGATTAATGCTTGAGGTTTGATGAAATTATAATTAAAAATTTAACCAATTTTTTAAATACTTGAGTAACATGAAAGTCAACCTGAAGATACAAATATAATTAAACAGGACTCCATGTCAACATAGTGATGGGTCAGATTGTTAAATAATAGGTGAATTGACCAAAGGCCAATAAGGTTACATTAACCTGAAATTAAGAGCTCAGTATAGAGGGAAATGGAAATCTCGGAAGATAAATATCATATTGTATGTAAAATAAACTTCCGAGAAAAGGAGTCTGAGATCAATAAATATGAGTGAGGGGGGTGTATCAAAGATCTTGGAGAAAATATTGTAAATCAAATCATTATACAAGACTCTGAGATCATGAGACCCATGCGAAGAAAATTTAGTGGGGGTCATTTTCCTAATTAAGCATAATGGGTGTGACAATCAAGGAAATTTTTGTGTGGATCTCGAGCTAGAAATATAGGAATGTATTTTAAAATGATTATGATTAAATGTTCTTCTAAGGTTCTAGGGTATTCAGTTCTCGGATAATAAATTTCTGAGCGTATTCTAAAATAATTATGATATAATATGGAATTGAGAGTCTGATAATCACTAAAGTTTTAAACTATGGAGGAAAATATCTCGAAAAATGAAAAGTAGAGGATTGAGATTCCAAGATTTACTAGATAGAGGTTCTAAATCATCTCGAAAGAATAAATATGAACAAGATGAATGAGTGTAATGTATAGGTCCAACTCAACTTGGAAAATATAAGATTCATAATGGGAAAAGTTGGATAGGAGCACTTTTAAAACTTGCTACAAGATTTTTGTGTGATTTTCCTTTTCTTATGGGTCTTATTTAGTTTAACATTAAGGTGTGAAAAGTTGGAGGGAATACCTAAACAAGAATGAGCCTAACATTCCATTTAAGCTATAATAATGATTATTGTCTCATCTCATGCATTTTGAAGCTTGCAAATATGAATAAAAGCAACAATATAGAATACCGAGATTCTGATGAAAAAAAAAATACTCCCTTGAATGTGTTAATGGTGTGGAAAGAGTTGACTACTTGCTTTATTCTAAATCTACTTGAATCCGCTAATAAAAATCAAGTCTCCAAATCAAACTAATGAAGACCTACAAAAAGAAGTGAAACAAAAATAATAAATTAACTAATAAAAGAGAAATTAACAACAGATAAAGATGAACATGACTATGCATACCTCGAAGACTATGATTATAAATTTACCTTATAGATCTCGACATTATCTTTTGTATTATCTTCTATGTTCATATGTGAAAAATCAACTCATTATTCAATCTAAATTAAATACTAAGCAATGAGTTACTAATTTATATTCACTTCATATTGAAGAACGACTATGATGGAAGAGAAAGAATGACGAATATGCACTTATCCATGCTTGAGAAATTATTATTTTAAAAGTGCTTATTTGTTATGGAGCAGGATAAAAAAAGTGCACCATAAGCATGAAAATGATATGAAAATACAAGATGGTAAATATGATCTGAGCCATTCTTTACCAAAATTTAGTGAGCATTAAGGTAAATGTTTGGGCCCTAGTTACCGGATTATTAAAAATCAACAATAATGAAATAAATAAAACAAGGAAAGAGAAATATAACTAAACTAATTTTATTCTTAATATAACTGACTATGTAAGTATATGACTAAGTCTACTCATACTTCTAGTGAAGCCCCTCTCAGTTTTATTTATGAACTAATGAAAACATAAAAAATTAGAAAAGATAAAATTAGAGCTAAATTATTAAAAGGAAAACATAACCTACTATTTAAATGAAAATTTGGAAAAATAAATTTATTTACAAAATTCATACCTTGAAATTATTCCAACCATATGCCTATAGGATCATAAAAATAAGCATGTATTTATATGAATGATTGGAAGAAGTTCAAAGGAAGAGAAAACATCACGCTAGGCTTGAGTCATACATTTTCAAATATTGAAGTGTGTTGAAAAATGACAATGATAAAAACATTCTTGAGCACTGGAACTTACAAATATTTTTTGAATGAATCAGTAAAGTATGGATGAAAAGTTAGGATATTTCTAGAAGTGTTCCATTTCTCACTAGAATGTAATGATGCACTCTCAAGTGCTAGAATTTGTGATAAACTCATTTGAAAATAATACATTAATTGACTAAACATGGACAAATGTTTGTGCTTGAAATTAGGGAATTGATTTTCATATAAGCTTATTAATGTAACCGATGAGTGTTGAGAGTATGTATGCTCAAAATACCAATACAATGTGCTCAGAAATTAAAAATTAAATTCCAAAAAACAAAAAATAAAATTTAAGAAGATGAAAACAAATAAAATAAAAATTTACATTAATGTTACAAATAATGGTACAAAACAGCGAGGATTCATTTGCAAAGATTTCCATTCCATAAGTGTCAACAGAATTTATGAAGTTAAAATTATTGTTTGTGTTCACTTGCGGAGATGAGAAAATTTCAAGATTATGATTAAGGGAGGCTATTTCATCTATGTATGAGTCATAAATTGGAATGGATTCACGATTACTAAAATCGCCATGATGATTTGAATGATTGATACTTAAAAAAATAGATTCACTTAACAAATTGGGAAAATGGGAGTCAATTAAAACCATTTTTGAAGAGAGAAGAGGTTGAACATTCTCAATCTTTAATTCCTCATTATAAATGACTTCATTAGTGTTCTTTTATTTTGAATAAAGTAAATCAAAACCAAGCAGGTAATTAAATTCCAGATTTAGAGAATTTCAAGGGTAATTGAAAATATTGTCGGTTAAATTTTCTCTACCAATATTAGAAGTAAACAATAATTCATCATTAATGACAATCCTTTGTCTTCTAAAATTAAATTTGTGTTCAAAGGGACTTTTGATTGATTATGAATTAAATTGTTGTTGCTAAAAATATCAGGATAAAGAGAAAAATAAGAAGTTGAAGATATATACGTACATATGATTGCTCATTTTCCAAAATAGACTCTTCCACATTTGTTCCATTGAAGAATTCTTTTTTTTTATCAATCTCTTAACAAAAATTATATTTACCATATGTTTGAATGATTTGAAAGTTATTAGTGGGCTACTCTGAAGTTTGCGATTTATTACCAATAGAAGAAGGTTCTGAATTTATTGCATAAATTTTTAAGTTATTGTCATTCTCTCGCGTATTTAATTGTTTTTGATTTATTTGGTGTTGAATTACTTGATACTCATTGTTGCAAGTGAACTCTACATCTTGTTGATTTTCCAATCCATCAGATATAGTAGCATTATTTAAATTCAGAATGGACTTGAAATAGTCATTATTTAATTGAGAAACAATGACAATTTCTGATCGAGATTGATGAGAAATATTTCAAATTTCAATTTGTGGAGAGTATCCATTATCATTTTGAGCAATTGATATATTATCAATAATAGCTTCTTCTTCTTTTTTCCAGTAGAAAAAACTCCTGGTTTATATTGTGTACCAATTCAGATAAAAACTTTGATAATTTTCAGCAAAAATACATCTCAAGTTCTTGTAGGATACCAATACTGATTAGAACCATAATACTATCTTTAATACATCTTTGAAGGTAGAATGTATCTAATCATAGGTAAAACTCAAAATTGAAAGCAGGAAAATAGTAACAACATTAACTTAAGTTGTTTAAACAGGAACCATCGGTCCAGTTGCTCCAACGACCCAAAATGACATAAATCCTAACCAAACTTCTTCCTTTTAAATTCAAAGCTCCTTATCCTCCCACATTTAGTACTTATTATTTGTTGTCTCATAGAGGAAAGGAAAACTAGTGCAATATCAAAATATATTAGACCAAAATAATCTGTGGTCATATGACAACCTAAAAAATAAATGCTCAGAAGAATTTAACTGTGCCAATTGCTCCACCTCCTTCTGCATCAGTCCGTTTGTAATGAATCTCCCCAAATACCCCTGGTAATCCTCTTTTAGATAACCTTCCCTCCTGGGATTTTTTCTCTCTATACATGTGACTGAAATGTATAGAGGAGAAAGAAAGTCTTAGTTGTTTGATTCTGTCCAACCATGCCACTAGGTACCCAGGATGTAGAATGGTTCCCTTATTTAGATGATCCAGTAGTAACTTGGAGTCACCAAAAGCCTATAACTTATCTATATATAATTGTTTAGAGAACCATAATAACCCCCACAGTGCCAATGCTTCAGCTCTCATGTTAGTCCCTAATCCCTCGTACCAAAAGATCTTGTAATGGCATGTCGAAGAAATCATTAGCCAGGCCCCACAACCACATCTGGATTGTTGTGGTGCACCATCAAAGAATCTCTTCGGGTAATGTATTTCAAATGGCCTCATAAGCATCAAGAGATCTGTTGGGGGCCTCTGCTCAATTTTCAGTCTTTCCTATGTCTTTATAATTTCTTTTCCAATCCTCTCCAGACTACCTTCCACCTCCTCAAAAAGCCATCTATTATTGTAGCACCAAATGCACCAATGATAAATAACCAGGATGTTCCTTAGATATTTTTTTCTCTTTTTCCACTATTTGATAAATTTAGTTGTGTTCTCAAGTTGTGGATTCTGTAGTTTAAAAACTCACATAGCCCATTCAGGATTTTTTGGGAAAAAGTGCAAGTGTAAAATAGGTGCACATTGTTATCATGTTCCTTCATGCAGAGCCTGAAGATGCCTGACCCTATCTTACCTTTCCTTTTTAGATATGCCCAAGTGCATTTTTCATCCATCCAACCCAACCACAGGAAAATTTTCATCTTTAACTGTGCATTTGATTTCCAAATATCCCCAAACCAACATTTACTGGAAGTCTAATGTAATTGGTTAATCAACATTTTATATGTTTCTCCCACCATCATCTGCCCATCCTTGGATGATCTACTCCAAATCACCCAGTCACCCGCTACCTTTAAGTGTAACCCTTGACACCTCATATCTTCAATGTATTTACCCCACTCAGCCTTCAAAATTTCTGGCATCTTCAGAAAGTCAGACGACGTCCATCTAGGTATCCCTTGATTCACTTCCTTAATGATTTGCCCATGTAGAAATACCCTTTCCTGTTTAGGTGTCGTAACAACTGGTTGTTGATAGGAAAAGGGTAAGATGATCCATGAAGTCTAGTGTGACCAATAAGGATTTTGGCTCCATTACCAAACTGCCACCTTAATTTTTCCGAGAAGTAGTTCTAGTTTTTCTTGAAACCATTCCAGATGGTAGATAAACCCCTAATATCTTGCCATCTGATCGTAAATAACTCCTTTACACCCCCAACATCCAGGTACTTGTACCTAATGATGTCACTCCAAATCCCTGTTGATGTAAGATCCTGCCACATAGACTTCATGAGGAGTGCCTGTCCAAATATGTCAAGATCCAAAAGTCCTGATCCCCCATACTCCTTAGGTTTCATGATCATCTCCCACCTCGCCAGGTGATACATCCCCTTCTCTTTGCCCCCGTTCCAGATGAATTTTCTCATTACACATCTTATCATATTGATAATATATTTAGGGATGGAATATAGATGGGCCCAATACACCATGAACTGTTGTAATACCTCCTGTACAATAATTAATCTGGCACCTTTAGACAACCAAATAATTTACCATCCCTGTATTCTCTTATTAATTTTCTCAATAATCCATAACCAATCCTTTGTTGCATAGTTATTTGGCTTCATTTGGAAATCGAGATATTTAAATATCGTTTCTAGTAGCTCAGTTCTAAAATTAAAAAGGGTTCCAATGGATACAACCACTTCCTGACCCCTACCATCGCGATAAATATAGGACTTTTCAGGATTTTTCAACATTTTCCATCATCCCTGAAGCTGTGCAGAATTTAGTGAAAATCTCATGAAAAGTTAGCCAAACACTCCTAATGAGCATTCCCAACATTAATACATCATCCAAAAAAATATTGTGGTTGATCTCCCGACAATGTGTGAGCTTGATACCCCTTATACTTCCAGCAGTTACAACCCACTTAATTTTGATGCTAAAAGCATCCATCACCAGTATAAAGAGCAAGGGTGAAAGTGCACAACCTTGCCGCAGCCCACACCCAGGCTTAAAGAATATTTTTGCCGCCTCGTTTATAATAACAACCATATAAGTTTTACATACACATCCCATGATCCAATTTACTCAAGTATTGTCAAGTCCAATCTTATATAAAATCATTCTTAGTAACCCCCAATCGACCCTGTCATAGGCTTTACTGAGGTCAACCTTCATGACCATTGCATTCAGTTTCTTAGTATGAATAGTGTGGATAATTTCTTGTGTGGAGGCCACCGCGTCATGAATGATCCTATTCTTTAAGAAACTCGATTTTTCTAGGGTGATAAATCTTGATAGCACAATCTTCATTCTTTCTACAATAGTCTTTGAAACTATTTTGTATAGGGTATTGCATAGTGATATAGGCCTAAAATAGTCGAAGGTCATAACTCCTTTTTCCATAGGAATAAGGACAAGAAAGGTTGAATTTGTAGCCCCCAAAACCTTTCATGTGCCTTTAACTTCCTCTACTATATCAGTAATATCATTAATTAAGATATCAACAAAATGTATAAAGAAATCCAGGGTCCATCCATCTAGCCCCGGGCTCTTGTTCACCAAAAAATACTTAAGGACAGTAATAATCTCCTCTTTACAGATCGATTTCTAAAAGTCCTGAATATCCCTTTCATTGAACATGGTGAGGAAATCCTCCACCGCCCATGATGGTTACTCATGAACTAGCCTCCCCCAATATTTGAATAAGCTTTCAAAATTATTGATAAATTTAGCTTGAATATCCTTCAAAGAGAAAAGTGATGTCCCATTTTCATTTATTTGCCATATCGCATTAGAGTTTTTCCTACCCGTAACGTAAGCATGAAAATACTTAGTATTCTTGTCCCCTTATTCAAACCAATTTTCCCTGCTTTTTAGCCTCCACGACTATTCCTCTATTAAAATAATCTGCCTTTTTTCTTTCTTAATCTCCTTAAGCCTTTTCCAAGTTCCGTCTGGTGGTATATCCCTTTCCATCTCCTTCAACAATCGGGATGTCTCTTGTTCAAAATATTTATGTCTGTCCATGAGTTGTTTCTTCTTAGTATGCTCCCAACTTCTAACATTCCCCTTGAGTTCCCTGAGGGTGCAGGCCAAGTATTCCATAGCCAAAATACCTGCCCTCCTAGGGTGTGATATCAAATACCTCTCAACCAATTATTTGAACATGGGGTCCTATAGCCAGACTCTGTTAAACTTGAAAGGAGATCCTCCCAAATTCCTTTCGAAGCACCATTCCATGGTGATAGGCCTGTGATCAGAGATGGAAATATCCTCAGCACAGGAAGAAAAATCACACATATGTGAGAGGAGGTTAGACTTAACCAAAAATCGATCAATTCTCTTTCCAATAAAATCTGACCCCTGTCTACCATTAAACCATGTAGGACAAAGAAACCAACTTGATGTTGCAAAGATGATGATTCTAAAACAATTTAGTAATAAATACAGCAAGTTGATCACTCCTTCCTTTGTCACCCCATATCTCCCAATCATGCAACGATGAGTTGAAATCACCTAAAATAATTAGATGATCCAGCATAATGATGCCACAATTCTCCATCCTCTTCTAGAATAAGGATCTGTCCATATATGGCGCATACAAATTAATTAAATGAATTCTCTTCTTATGACCTCTAATAAATCCAGTTAGAATAATCCCTCCAAATAAACCAAAAGCCTTCATATTGGTGCAACGGGGATCCCACAACACGATCTCTCCACCTGATTTTCCCACTACATCCCGCACCACCAAGTTCCATGCTGGGAACATGGCACAGAAATAGGACATGGACCGGTCAACCGAATGCATATACTTTTGTATAAATATAATGGAAGCGTTAACCTTCCTGAAAAAATCCTGTAGAGATAAGAATTTTTCCCTTCCCCCGCATCCCCCTAATGTTCAGCGAAACTAGACAGATCATGACACAACATTTGAGGGATTCAACGCTCTAAGAACCCTATCCAAGGCCAAAGTGACATGAACGTCGCAAAAATTTATGGATTCCAGATCTGGTTTCGAGATATATAAGGTTAACGACTTATTCTTGACAGGAGGGTGATGTTTTCCATTCCTGATCGTGACATTCAATATAGAGGACGGACTGAGGAGAAAAGGTGGAAAAGTGGGCTTACCGGTGTAGACAGTCAGGGGGACCAAATTGGCATTTGGATCGAGTAGCAGAAGTTCAATGTCACTGGCAATTGAATTCTGGGGTGAGAGTGAAGGCCCCAATCCAATAGGAGAAGGGTGTAAGGAAGAAGATGGTCGGGGGGCTGAGAGACTTGGGAAAGGACCACTGGATGGTTCATAACAATGATTTGCAAGAGGAGAGGGATGAGGGATGAAAATAGGGGTCCTAACAGAGCCCCCAGCTGAATCAAAAGATTGATTAGGACCAGCCAGAGTCAGGTCACTGCCCAATGGGCTAGGATATCCCTCTTCCAGTTCTTTGGCTCCACCCTCGATAGAGAAGGGTTCACAATTCTCTGCCACCACATTATTTTCACAATCAGAATAATGAATGGGAGAAGTTATGGTCTTACCCGAATAATGTGACTTAGTCTTGTTCAACACTGATTGTTTGTTGGTCGCCTTTACACCCGCTTGGGAGGTCATCCAGTCACCATAATTTCTTAGATGTCCCTTGCTATGGTCTGATCTCCATCATGAGCAAGATCACATCAAATGTCCCGTAGCATGGCATAGATAGCAGTGAAAATATGTCTGCCCGTAATATAGACATTGAACACAAGTCGTCCCGTCCCATTCCAAATCAATTTCTTCCGGAAGACCCCCAATGAAGAAACCTCCACCAGGATCCATGCCACACGTTTTTTGAAGAGGTCGACACACTTTGGGTCAACAAAACGACAAGCGTCGATGATGTTCCCAATCACTTGTAGCACCAATGGTGACAAAAATTGGATGGGAAAACCAGGAAGTCGAACCCATAACAAATGGTTTTTTAGGGTATTATCAATAGGGTGAAAGTCTACATACCATCTATACAATTCCAAGAATGAGTGCCCATAAACCCATGTCCGTTGTAAAATTTCTGGAACATCTTCATTTTTCAGGAGGTGAAAACAATACCATCCATTTGGTAGCTTGCTAATTCTGGGCTCATACCCAAGAAGCTTCTGTCAGGCCTCCATAAGCCACTTCTGTAAACCAGTGGATCTATATTTATCGAACTTCAACTTTCCCACTATCACCCACAAAAGAAAACTTTCTACTCACTCCACATAACATCGCTACCGAAACTCAGGAGTCTGCGGTCCAAAGCGGGCTTGAAATTCTTTACAACACGCAACTTGATGTTCGGTTTTGAAATACAACCAGTATCCTCAAATTTCACAACCCCTGGAGATAAATATTTACCCATGGAAACAAAGGTGGACAAAGAAATAGGATTGTGTGATTGAGGAATTTGTGATAGAGTAATGGAACGTGTGCCAGTAATAGCACCAGCCTCTACCAACTCAATCGCATGCAAGAACTCCTCATCGTAAGTATCCATGTCGGGATCCTCTAATGTACCACTTGATTCCATAAATTAAATAGAATCATAACAAGCCTTAGAAAGTGGTGTCAGAAACCCACCAAACCATCTACCATAAATGGAAAGTCCTGAGACACTAATACCGAGAGAAAAGAAGTGTCTGGAAACAAAGAATGTATGTATAACATCCACTCTCTTTAATAAGCCAGATAATCCACCACGTACAACATCCTTTAGATCAGAGGACAAAGGAAATAAACGACATAAATAAAAGTAGCCACCAATGAAACTGTGATGGACCATTAGAAAATCGCTCTTTGCCACCTTTTTCAGCCACCCCAACTGCAGAAAGATTGAAAAAAAACAGTCCCGAAATAGGGGCACTCCCACCAAAAAACTAGTAAAAAATGATAACATATCAATGAAAACACCAGAGACAGAGGAGGCCAAAGAGAACAAATCTTCAATACCTGGTATGAATGTTAGAAGAAGATCATACAATGACTAATCGGGATCCATCCTCCCCATCAATAAAACAACTCCCCAATTAGAGACTCTATACCAGAACCAATAACCACATTCACCAAGGTCTCCAAGCCCTCTCCCATGAAGAAAAGAAGACTAAATTATGATCCCCCGCCACAAATTGATCACCACAATAGTTATGACCATCAACACTCAGCACTGTACCCCTTTAATTATGAGTATGAAATGGCACTAATCATGACCATTCATACCACCAATAGATATATCTGACCATTATGACCTTCTCGACTTCTTATTGGCCAGACCCATGAAGCTATCACCAATATATACTCTGTTAAAAAAGACGTTCACCAATCCTCCACAATGTCCCTCCTCTTTTTGCCCCACTGGCTCTAGCATTCAACAATAGCTATACTTTCTGGTTCTTCATAATTATCATAGGAAAAATACACTAAATGTTTGAACTATCTAAATAATTGGAATTGAGGAGAAAAATATCTGGATTGAAATTACATTAAATTTAATTTAAATCTAATGTAAAAATTATCCAAAGTCTCACCATTCATCCTTCGCAATTCATCTAACTGATCACACACTTTTTTGTAATCAAATTATGGAAAAGCGTGAAGGAAAATCTTTGAAAATTCATCCCAACTATCTAAGGAGGTAATTGAAAGAGATAAGCATCAGTATTTGGTTTTACCTATCAAAGTAAGGGTGAAGATCATGCAAATAATATCTTCATCAATATTCAATTTTTTTCAACATAAAAAAATTGAAGGAGATGATTAAAAGTAGATGACATACCATTATAATTTACCTTAGACAAGGTCTTGACTACCTTTATCAAAGTAGTTGTCGAATGGGGTCCAATAAATCAACTCCAATGAGGTCTTTTAAGTGGAGCCATAGTAATAAGATAAAAATATTAAAGCACAAAATCATCAGAGACACAATTTAATATGGTCCTCCTTCTAGCACCAAAAATTTTCATGGTCCAATTACCTTATCAACATCTAAGGGAGACCACCCGATCAAATCTCCAAACTAATTTCTTATCCATTTGATGTGGTGGTTCCAACTGGTTCAATTGGGTCCAGTTACCCTCTCTCCTTCTTGACTGGCTTATATTATGTCTATTACTTGCCAATAGAAAATTAGAAATAATATGTTCCCTCTTCCAGAGCTCATGCAAGAAAGTGATCCTTAAGCTAACTTTATGACTTGACCAAACCACAACTATGTTCTGGCACTGTATGAGGGGACTTATAAAACGAAAAATTAAATCTAAATGTAGATCTACTCTAATATGCATGGAGTAAAAATAAATTATAAATCTATGTCAATTATATATATATATATATATATATATATCCAACGGAGATAAGAAAAAATAAATAATTTGGGATTTTAACATATTTGGTTTATGATTAATATTTCGCAAATGAAATAGTTTTACTAGATGATATTATAGTCCCCAATGCATGCTTTTTTTCAAAATCAATTATCAATGAATAATTGACTATCAAAACCAAGAAAAAGTTCTCATAATTTCGACAGTAATTAAATTGACTTTTGATGACAGATTTCTAAGTAATTGGTTACTTAGAAATGTAATTTAAATACTTGATCAAATAGAAATTAATAACAATTCTATGTCAGTATGAATTAAATAGATAATCCAAAATACATTTGTCCTCACATCAAACATGAATGCACAATATGAAAAAACTTTACACAGATCTACCATTACATAAATGAAATTTGCAATTAAATAAAAGTATTGAAATTACAAACTAATGAAACATGGTCTCTTGCTTGGTTCCTGATCTCTAACAGTATTTCAAATATCATAAACTCTGCCACTAAAGGAAAGAGATACAATAGTTCAAACTATACCCCCAATACAAATTCTATATTTGAAAAATAAAAAAATCATTAACCCATATCTGAGCTTTCCTCTCACCTACAAATATACTCCCATAATACTATAGTGCTTTCATAGCCTCTAGTTGCAAAGAAGAGGAACCCCTACCAATTCTACAAAATCCATATTTATAACTATAAAAGAAAATTAAAATGAGAGAGTTGTTGGAGAATAAATTAGCTCAAAAAAATTTAATTAGATAAAATTACTCTTTCTCTCTTGTTGGTGAAATTCCATTGCTACCAATATTCTCTTCCTCATCTCCCCAAATACTCCCCTACCAAAAACAAATCAATATTCAAAAATTAAAATAAATTTGGTGCATAAAATATAAATGAAACCACTTCTCAACAAATTGTTAAATTAAAAAAAAAAATTAATCAAATGGATCATATAAGCCTTTGAGTATTGTTGGGAATGAATTATTGACAACAATTTTCTCCAACCAATGAATTTTTCCCAAATCAAAATTTGGACAAAATAATTGTTGTTGTAAATTCATCACTATTTTCTATGAAATTTCTGGGTCATTAAATGATTGCATCTAATACAATTAACCTTCCCAGATTAGTCTCTTATGTCATAGCTTTTCAACAAGCTATTGTGGGATTCATTTGGTTAAGTAAATCTTGCGATATGCCTCTCCGAAGTTGAAGTGTTAAAAATACCTAGGAAAATTCTAATTAAAAATCTAATACTAATTAACTTGATTAATAATTTTGGTCTTGATAAGCAACTTAGACTTCTTAAGGATTTCTGCTCTACAATGGGTATGTTTGTTAACACTAACAAAACAAAAGTTATGATTATCAAATCCAAGAAGGACAGCTACGCTAATTTTATGTATGACAATAGTAACTTGGAGGAAGTGTCTTCTTACAAGTACCTAGGAATTGATATTCATCACAAGCTCAACTGGAACTATAGCATTCAGAAAAGGATTAATGGGGGGTGGAAAGCTTTTTTTGGCCTTGAAAATAATTGTAAAATGGCAAACCTCATAATGTGCGATAGAAAGAAGTTCCTCTTTGAAACTTTAGTCACTCCTATTATCTTATATGGATGTGAGGTTTGGGGTTGCAACATCTCTAGAGAATCCTGGAGAAATATTGAGAAAATCCAGAAGCATTTTATAATGTATAACCTTAAAATTAAAAGCAATACACCCTATCCTATTCTCCTTATAGAAGTGGGTCTTTCCCCTTTCGAGAGCCTAGCTATGACTAGCCTTCTGTTGTACAAGCAAAAGCTCAATAGCATAGGAGACCATAGACTTCCTAAGCTAGCTTTAAATTCCAGCCAAAACCACCTAAGGCTTAAAAGAGGTTGGTATAAAGACACCAGGGCCTGATTAAACCATTGGGAGATCGACAAGAATGTTGCATTACAAAACATTAATAACATTAAAAAAATTGTTACTTCTAAGTTCAAAGAAAAAATGTGGTGTGAGAAAGATCTAGCAGCTAAAAGAAAGTTAAGATATTATAAGGAGGTCATCAACCCCACCCTAGAAGATCAAAATTATCTCTCTATTTTAACTAGCTCAAAGAAGAAAATTAATATAGCCAAGATTACCCCGGACGCGGGTGCTTGCTAGGCTAACAAGGAAACATGGGGCAGCCATGTGAACGGACACACGACGCACCCATGTGATCCTCACTATGTAAACTACTAGCGTGAGACAACCATTAAATCTCCCTCCGCCACCCTTAAGGCGACGTACCCAGAGGCCCTTGCATTTACTCTCGCCATGATTATTAAGCTCGTCACCCTAGCTCTCTCCTCCACATTGCGTCTCGACCGTCAGTTAGCTGTGCTTTTCATTGTGCTCGTTTCCTTGTCTCAGGAGCTTCGCCTCGGCCCCTCCTCTGTTCATGAGGGCAGCAACTCCTCCCTTGATTCTGCCTCCTCCCCCCTTCTGTCAGGTGATACTCCCTTCTTGGCCAGTATGCCCTGTCGCCATAGAATGAGGTGTCGGAGAGCTAGGGGGCAGGGCCTTCTCCCTCTACCACCTCTGTCAATCTCCCTAAACCATGACCTGAAACTCTCCTTCACCTGGAATGCGCATGACAGCCCGCCTCCTGCCATCCTGAATGTGCAGCTCTCCTTGCAGCTTCCTGCCCCTGTTGTCCTCCCTTCCTCTTCCCGCACCAAGAGACGAGCTCGTAAATCGACCATCTCCCTGGAACTCGCTTTCATCCAGTGGAAGATGAAAGCCCTTCCCGTGAAACCCACTTCCAGCACCAATGGCGATTCCAGTGACTCTAGCGACGGTAACTTGGACTCGGGTGCAGAAGGAAACTAGGAGCAGAACAATGGCGGCAGTTTGGACCCTCCACAGGTGCACGTTGCCTCTCCGCGGGATGACTTGCAGCTGGACACTCTGGTGGAGTGACTTGGTCTCCCAGCTTCGCCACACTCTCTACCTGCCGCAAATGTGTCCGGCTTAAACACTGTGGACTATGTCTACGTCTGTACAATCTTGGAAGAAGCTCCTTTCCCCAGCAACAAGCATGAAGGTCCTCCTTAGATTTTTCATTTCAGCTCTTTTTAGCATATTCAAGTCTAGGAAAGCTATACTTTGCTTTTTATGCTCACTTTTGAAAACTCTCTTTGTTGGTTTCCTGTTTCGGGCAGCACTGACTCTGTGGTTTCTAAGGACTGGTTTCCTCTCTTGGGGAAGTCCAGCTCTTGGCAGCAAACTATCGAATTTTCCCTCTGGAATGGACTTGTCCATCCCTCAGGATGAGCCTTGTAACTTTTTGTTAAATATGATATAATAGAGATAGCATTACTTAGAAAAAAAAATATAGCCAAGATTAGAACGAACTTGTTGAAAATGGCAACAAGAAACAGTGAAGGAGGCCTTGTGAAATATCTTTCCTGATCCTAGTTGGAGATTGATCACCTAAACTAGGTGGGGACCACACATGTGATTTTTGTCGAAAAGTCTATTTTTAGACTATGTCTATTTTTAGACATATGGAGCATGGTCTAGGAGTTGCGGGATGCTATTCTTGGATGATTGGTCAAGTTGGTAAAAATAGATGGACATGTATTTTTGAACCTCTGAGTAAAGTCTATTTTAGTGGTGTAAGCAACCACTAGAATGTTATTGGCCCTTAATAATATTTGGACTATAAACTTTTATCTTGTCCTGTGGAGCACTTAGGTTAAAGGCTACGGATGTGGCACATACTGGTGGCGAGGAAATTTAATTTCCTATAGGTTGGCCATTTCATGTTTGGCGATTGAAACTCATGTGGCAGAGTTTGGTGGAGTTGATGAGACAGTTGATGGAGTTGTGTTGGGTTTAACTTAGTTGAACTAGTTGTATTTAGTCTAACTGATAAATACACTAGTGATGAGTGGTGTGAATTAATTATTAATTAATTCACTAATTATTAACTCATAAATCAACTAAAGAATACATCAGTTAACTGCAATGCATGGACAGTTCAGTGGAGACCAGTGTTAGAGGTGGGTGAAAGGGTGAGTCTACTATCGGTTGTGACTATAGCTGTGCATGAGATTTGCACACACATTGATTGAGATTGCCAATGAGGATTGCGCAGTTAAAGCCAAGGGAATTAGAATTCATTCCATTCATTCTCTCATCTTGGATTGCGCAGTAGAGGCAGGCAAACAGTGGAGGAGTTTTGAACCCGTGACTTGTTCAAAACTGAGCTAGTTTGTGTGTAAATTTTGGAGACAGTACTGAGTACTTGTAAGGAGTATTGTACTGAGATTGTTACATGATTCTTCTTCATTATAATATACAGACAGTAGGGGGTTTTCAGCTGTAAGCTTTCCCCGGTATACATACTGTGTTATATGTGTTGAATTTCTATGTGCGCATGTGAATGTTTTCAATACCACTTGTTGTTTTTATTTCCGCATGTGATGATTAATGCATAGAAGAGATTATGTGTTATGTATGAAGCTCAAATAGTATGTGACCAGGATAATCTCGGTGGATAATTCAGCAAATTATTCAAATTTCTACATGGTATCGGAGCGAAGAATTGATCATCGGGATCTATTACAGTGATTACACTTATTTCGATAGACAGAGTCTGTAACAGGCCAGGTAGCCTCTGGATCCATCCTTTCTCTGAAAGGTGATATATCCAGTAAACGCCCCTACAGTCAATCTCTGTGCTAGAAATAATTTGTTCTCACAGATCCAGCAGCAGTTGAGTTTTGAGCTTGGAATTCGAATTTTGCAGCAGTGTTTTCTTGGTATTGAAGTCAAAATGTCTTATCAAGGATTGCGATTGGAGTATGCTCTTGAAGGCAGCTCGAATTATATTGCATGGAGAGATAGGATGGAGGCGGTGTTAGATGATAACGGGCTGAAGGATTTCATAGATGCTGAAGTCCCAAAGCCTACTGATGCTGCTCAAGTTGAGGCTTGGCAAAAGAAGATGGCAAGGTGTCAAAGGATTCTGTTGGAGGGCGTGAAGGATCACATAGTATCCAGCCTACATGGAAAATATTCTCCATACTTGATGTGGAAAGCATTGACAGAATTGTTCCAGAGAAAGATCGACCAGAGGAAGTTGGCGCTCAAGGATAAACTCAGGAAAATCAAGATGGAGAAGAATGACACTATTCCGGTATACTTGACAAAGTTTGTCCACTGCAAGGATGAGCTTGGGAGTGTAGGAGTTAGTGTGGATGATGAGGACTTGGTGAGCTTGGCTCTCCTTGGTCTTCCGAAGAGTTGTCATTCCTATGAGGATTCTGTCAATGGTCGGGAGAAATTGCCAGGATGGGAAAGATTGTGGTCTGATCTTGTGCAAGAGGAGATCCGGCGGAGTACCAGAGACGGATCTTCATCAAAGATATCTGATGAAGAAGATTGCGCTTTGGCTGCCAAAGCAAGGAATGGGAAGGGCAAGGAGAAGGCTTCTCAATCCGGTGCGGATGGTAAAAAGCGTGACATGTCCAAAGTGAAGTGTTTTCACTGTCACGATCATGGACATTACGCCACAAATTGTCCACAAAAGAAGAAGAACAAGCAGGTTGCTGGAGCTGCAGCTGGTGAGGCTCTTGCCTCGCAATTTGAGCTGGACTTCTCATTGATCGCATGCATGGTGTCTAGTGCATTGGGATCGGGGTGGTATATTGATAGTGGCGCTTCCTTTCACATGACGGGAGATGAAAATCTTTTCAGTGACTTGGTGGAGAAAAATCTCTAGATGCATGTTGAGTTGGGCGACAATGGACGATACAATGCGACCGACATTGGTACCATAACCTTTCAGAGGGAGTCAGGTAAACTCATTATTTTACAAGATGTATTGCATGTACCAGGTTTAACAAAGAATTTGATCTCAGTCGTAATGTTAGAGGATAAAGGGTATGAAGTTGTATTTAGAGAAGGGAAAGTTTTCCTTCGGCACAAGGCAACGGGACAAGTCAAGAAGGTTGGGATTCAGGCAAGGAATCTCTACAGACTTGAAGTAGATGGGATGTCTACGGAGCTTCCTACTGTTGGGAAGCAGGAGAAAGACATGCAGGCGGAAACGAGAGGGCAAGTTTTGTGCGAGTGATAGTGAACCTCGGGATGTGGAGCGAGGCCACGAGAGGATCATGGAGTAGAACCACTCATGCGGAGAGGGAAATTTCGTGCCCGGATGGGCGGGGGAGGAATGCATGCGGTATGCACGAGGTGAGAGAGGGTGGGGCGACATGCATGAGTAATCCCAGGTGGAGATTTCTGGGCAGGATTCATGGAGATGGTGTGGATCTCATGAATTGAACCTGGCTACGAGGTGCCCACAGCGCAGCAGTAGAAGATCAGTTGGATTGATGCAAGCAGATCAAAGTGACAGTGTCGGATACTGGAGCGCGAATCAGAGTTGACAGCAAGTGCAAGAGTGCATGGGTGGAAGAGTTCAACAACGTAGTGGTTCAAAATGACATGTGCAGTAGCTAAGCAGAGGTCAAAGACTTTGATGATAGATGCATCAGACTCATTGAGTTGTTTGGAGCCTATTCAGTTTCAGAGATGTTACATGCAAAAGGTGCATGGCGCATGCATGGAGTTGCATGGTGCATGCATGAGTTTGCATGGCACATGCAAAGGGTGCATGGCGAATGCATGGAGTTGCATGTTGCATGCATGGAGTTGCATGGCGCTTCTGAAGGTTGCAGGGTGAATGCATGGAGTTGCATGTCGCATGAAAAGACATTCCTTTCTTGTTGAGAGGGAGTGTTGAAAATGGCAACATGAAACAGTGAAGGAGGCCTCCTGAAACATCTTTCCTGATCCTAGTTGGAGATTGATCACCTAAACTAGGTGGGGACCACACATGTGATTTTTGTCGAAAAGTCTATTTTTATACTATGTCTATTTTTAGACATATGGAGCATGGTCCAGGAGTTGCAGGATGCTATTCTTGGATGATTGGTCAATTTGATAAAAATAGATGGACATATATTTTTAAACATACAGGTCGAAGTCTATTTTTAGACTGCCTGTCTAAAAATAGAATAGTCAAATATTATTAACCCTTAATAATATTTGGACTATAAACTTTATCTTATCCTCTTGGAGCACTTCAATTCGAGCTACAGATGTGGCACATGCATCTGGCAGAAGGAAATTCGAATTTCCTATGGGTTAGTTGAGCTATTGCATGTTTGACTTCAGTTAGAACTCATGTGGCAGAGTTTGGTGGAGTTGATGAGGCAGTTGATGGAGTTGTGTTCGGTTTAACTTAGTTGAACTAGTTGTATTTAGTTAAATATTTGACTAATACACTAGAGATGAGTGGTGTGAATTAAATATTATTTAATTCACTAATTATTAACTCATAAATCAACTAAAGAACACATCATTTAACTCAGTGCATGTACAGTTCATTGAAGACCAGTGGAAGAGGTCGAAGAAAGGGTGGAGTCTACTATCAGTTGTGACTATAGTGTGCATGAGATTTGCACAATCATTGGAGGAGATTTCCAATGAGGATTGTGCAGTTAAAGCCAAGGGAATTCGAATTCATTCCATTCATTCTCTCATCTTCGATTGCGCAGTAGAGGCAGGCAAACGGTGGAGGAGTTTTGAACTAGTGACTTGTTCAAAGCTAAGCTAGTTTGTATGTAACTTTTGGAGACAGTACTGAGATTGTTACATGATTCGTCTTCATTATAATATACAGACAGTAGGGGGTTTTCAGCTGTAAGCTTTTCTCGGTATACATACTGTGTTATATGTGTTGAATTTCTATGTGCACATGTGAATGTTTTCAATACCGCTTGTTGTTTTTATTTCCGCATGTGATGATTAATGCGTAGAAGAGATTATGTGTTATGTATGAAGCTCAAATAGTATGTGACCAGGATAATCTCAGTGAATAACTCAACAAATTATTCAAATTTCTACGGAGACTCTCATGAGCTCCATAGTGAAACAGGTCGTTGGACAGTTCCTAAAACACCATGGATGGAAATGATCTGCCATATCTGTGAGAATATGAACATCGAGGATGAAAATCACTTCCTCTTAGAGTGCCCCGCGTACAACCACACTAGAGCTCAATTTCATAATCTTTGTTGCAATGCTGACCTTCCTAGCCTTTTAAGATGTCAAAATTATAGTGAGCTCGGGAGACTTCTCTCCAAGCTTTTTGAGCATAGGAATAAAATCTTAAATCAAATTAAATAACTCTTTTCTTTAGGTCCGATAGACCAAAGATTGGTCTCAGTGGACGTTAACCATCATCATCGTCATCATCATCATCATATTATTATTATTATTTGACTTAGTCTTTATTTAGTATTTTATTATCTTATATTATTTTTATGATGGTGTTTAATTTGTTTTCTTTTAACTATTTATTGGTTGGTTGATGGTGTTTGTGATTTTCAATGTCTATTTTTATGGATTTTATTTTATAAAATGTGTAATATTTATTTAATATTTCTTTAACATCTATTTTTACATTTATTATAGGTTTTGACCATTGCATTTCTCTGCGATCATGAAACTACATTCAGTAGTTCCAAAGGAGTCGATTCTATAATTTTTTATGTGATTTTCCAAAAAAAATATTATAATTTGATTAATAATTATTCATTAACTAAAAAATTAATTAATATATTAATAAAAATTAATCATAATTAAAAATTAATTATATATATATATATATATAAATTATTAATTTCACTAATTTATTTACAAATTTAAATTAAACAAATTAATTTAAATAAATAAATTTAATTAAACTTAAATTAAATATTTTAAATACAAAAATTATATTTAAAATATAAAATAACTAATTAATTTAAATAAATTATATATTTAATTTAATTTGATTAGAATAATATTAAAACATATTAAAATAATTACAAACTTAAAAACCAAACATAGAAACGAGACTTCGGATGGCTTGGATTTTCGGAGGTCTTTTTGAAAAAGGCCCCAAAATAAATAAATAAAAATGTTCTGATATAAAAACATGCCGAGGGAGCATCGGGGTTTCAAATTTCGGATGGTTTTTTAAATAGAACCTCCGAAATGTAATGTGCCCAGATGTGAATAAGTTAGTGGGGATATGCATATGCCATCAAAGGTATGGGTTTCGGGGACTTCAAAAATTAAGAGTTATGAAATTATGTGTTCCGAGGTTTCGAACAGAGCGAAGAGAGAGGTATAAGTTGAGATGAGGATTTCAGAAAATTTATTTAAGACGAAAAATAAATTTGAGTTTCGAAATTGGGGACAATATTATCTGGGCCGGCGCTTTCAAAAAGGATGCTCCGATGTTTAAGAACATATATTTCAATATCAACACTTTTGCTGTTCTTAAGCTCACAGCTTTTGGTTTTGAATGCTTTTGGCATATACCTACTAAAATTTTGCTGTTCGGTTGGTTAGTTTGGAAAAACAAAATTCTTATTTGGGATGGCCTAAATAGATGGGGTTTATATGGACCAGGTAGATGTGTTCTTTGTCTTCATGAAAATGAATCAACGAATCATTTATTTTTTACATGTCCTACTGTCAGGCTCATTTGGAATCTATTCACCCCATTTCATCTAAAAGATGCCTGGACCCCGGTGAACTTTATGGATGCGGCTAATAGATGGGAGCTTTTGGATGGAAAGTTCCAGTCTCTACCTTTTTTCTTTATATGGGAAATATGGCATGCTCAAAATATTGCAATTTTCGAAGAGAGACCTATTTTCATCAACCATATCTATGATGCAATTATGAGATGGATAATTAACAGGGCTTCTACCAACAATGCAATTTCTAATGGTTCCAAGCGGATTCAACCCCATCCCATCTCACTTCCGGCAATCTTTTTTGATGGTGGTTGTTTGGATGGGGTAATGGGCTGTGGTACATGGATCAAATTGTCTCAATTTGAGAGAGTCCATATCTGGTGGAATGGGGGTTTGGGCTCAAACAACATGGCAGAGTTAATGGCACGGTGAAGTGGTTTGTGGGCTACTAGATGTCTGGGATTGGTGGGTGCCCATTTCTATGGGGATTCCGGCATACACTGACATACAATAGTGATCCGGCATACATTGACATCCAAAATATGTCTCAGAGTATCCAAAATTTCAAAACCCAAAATCACTAATCATGGGAGCTAGTGATCCATCCAATGAAAACACTCCCTGTCATACCATATCGTAATAACCAGTATCATGATCAACCAGAACATCCATTGGAGGCAATATATAACCTGTCAAAAACAAGTATAAAGCACCATTACCTGGCGCAGGTAATGAGCGCCAATACCTATATACATCGTGCACAGAGGGAAAATAAGTATGAACCCCGGATTGAAAGAGTGGACAGGCTCGCTTGTTCCCAATATTTAATAGACCGATCGTAGAGATCAAAATGCACACTTCCTCTTGTTCCAGTGTAAAAAATATACAACAGAGGCCTCGGATCAAAAGAAAGGCTCAGGAACGCATGTTCCAAATGGCAGCATCCAGCTACTGTTCCGAGGAACAATATGAACAGGTACCTTTGAAGCACAGTGTATATGGCCAAAAAAGAACCTGAAACCAAAACCAGAGAAAAGTAATATACAGCTATCCAAAAGATATAATCCTACAATGAGAATGTGGAAGAATCCCTTTCCCTGTTATCACAGTAATGGATTACTGTTATGAAACCAAAAACTTGTTCCAGCCCCAATTTTGATAGTCCATCCGCCTGCCTGTTTAAATCTCTGTATACATGATGGAGGGAAGCTCTCTAAAACTTAGATAGAATATGGTGTATGCGACCAGCCCACCCACAGAGATGTGTACATCTGAGAGATGCCCTGCCCGAAATGCCTTCAATAACAATCTGGGAATCCCCGTATATGTCAATGCTAGGAATCATCAAGTGATGGGTCACTATGAGTCCGCTCCATAGAGCCATGATCTCAGCTTTTTTGTTTGTACCTGGGCCCCCATTCCAGATGATATGGTAGCGCTCCCCGCCCTCCATTTTAAGCCAAGCACCGCATCCGCAGACTCCATCCTATTGTGCTCCATCGAAAAATAGAGCCGGAATATGGATACTGTGTAGTCTAATTCTGATGGACAGATCCTTACATACCTTTTCCGGAGCAGGATTAATGTGGAGCCACTCCAAAATTCGCGTGTATATCCTATAGGCATCCCACAACCCCTCATTGAACAACATGTTGTTCCTAGTGCACCAAATCTCCCAACAGACATAATAGGGAAGAGCCTTATTCCCATCACCCTTTGAAGCCCAAAAATCATATGCATGATTCTGTGACAGCGGTCTCCAAGATGGGGTACATGCCCTGTGTGAAAACAATTCCCAAAGTCCTAATGCCGCCTTGCATTCAAAGAAAATATGTGTGATTGTTTCTAGTTCCTCTTTGCACATAGTGCATCGTCTCGGATGCTTCCCTCTTTTTTGTAGATTCTCCCACGTGAGAATCTTTCTTTTTCTGAGTAGCCAATTGAACAGGGTAATCTTGTGAGGGATCTTCCATTTCCACACTTTTGACAAGCCATGAAAATCAGAAGTAGTGTGGCCTCCAGCTTTTATGAGCAGATACAGATCCTTGACACAGATGTTTGTGCCCTTGTATGTCCCTCCCCATACAATCTGATCACCCTTTGGATCAGAGAAGAAACCAACAGCCTGAAAGGAGCTAATGAGACTCTGCCAACTCTCCCTGTCATCAATCTGCATACCAAGTGCATCATAATTCTTCCATACTGGAGCACCTACTTCCCAATGTGTAATGAGGTCAGATAAGTATATGTAGCCTCTATGAGACAATCTATGGTAGAAGTCCGGATCAATGTAAGACTCAGCCGTTACACCCAATATGTTGTTGCATGGGATGGGGATCCGCCTCCCATCACCGAACTTCCACATCACTCTGTTTGTGATAATATCACGACATTTTGATATGCTCCTCCATATCATAGATGCCCAATTATGAGAGATAATAGGGCCCTGTATATAGATCTCCAACAATCTAACACCTATATATTTGTCCACCATGATGTTTGACCATATGCCACTATCCATCAGAGCCCTCCACAATGATTTAGTCAATAGAGCGAAAGTGAAAGTCCGCGGGTCCAGCAGGCCCCATCCCCCCATCACCTTAGGAATGGAGACCTCCGATAGTTTACAGAGGTGGTATTTTTTGTGTGCACCCACTCCGGACCATAAAAAGTGAGACACAACAGCGTTAATCTTCACACAAATGTGCGCTGGAAGAAGATAGAGGTGGCCCCAATATACCGTGAGCTGTGACAGAACAGCTTGCATGAGGATGAATCTACCACCCAATGTGAGCCATCAGTTAGTCCACTTTGAAATTTTGCCCCTGTATTTTTCAATAATCCATTCCCAGTCTTTGTTCACATATGCACATGGCTTTCAACGAAATCCCAAGTAGTTGATACCTTCTGAAATTTTCGCAGCACTCACCCCAAGGTCTCCAACCTGATCATGTTGTTAATACAGGTTGTTTTTATGAAACCCCTGTCATTTCCAATGCTCAGTACATTTCTATGTTGCTCATCTTGTTGGATCATCTGCCAATGGACTTATATTACCTATCTATATATAATGATGTACTATTTTTTAATATTTGATATAAAAAAAAGCATTTTTTTCCTTCTTAAAAAAACTATGAGGTGGGTTTCAGAGGGTGATATTTTCAGAAGTCATATGTAAATGAAGCTATGAGAATATAAATCAAACTACACGTTAATTAAACCATCGTAACTTATAAGGCATCAGAGTTTTAATAATATCGGGATTATTAGCCATCGCGCATCAAAGACCTCATTTTAGAGGTTTTTCTACAATGAGTTACGAAATATATATGTTCCGAAATGGAAAGATGTGTCGATGTGTAAAATGAGGTTATTGTGAAATGGGACACTCATAAAACTACAATCACTATATTATAATAAGTCTCGATAATATTTAAAAACTACAACTATTTGATAATTAAGGGATTTCGATCAACAATGAAAAATTACAGCCACTTGGATTTTGGATCATGTAATTTTTTTTTTTTTTACGGGTGAGGCGATTTTATAAGATTATTAGGGAAAAATAAATTAATTAAAAAGAATATTTATAATCAATTTACAAAAATTAAAATAATACATATTTTGTATATTTTTTTAATTTAGGTTGTAAAAATCATTGAATTTCGAATGAATACAATTTTCAAACGTGCATTCAAATGAGATCAAATGAGAATCGATGAAAATTTAGTGAAAAATTGAACGCAATAAAGCGATTAGAATGAAAATATAAAGAAACTGAAAATATCGCAAATTTTTTTTATCCTTAACCAAAAGAAAATTTTAAAGGTGATCAAATGAGATGAAATGAGAATCCACGAAAATCTAGTGAAAAATTGAACGCAATAAAGTGATTAGAATGAAAATATGAAGAAACTGAAAATATCGCAAAATTTTTTGATCCTAACCAAAAGAAAATGTTAAAAATTGATTTGGCCAAAATTGGGTCCCCATTATTATTACTAAGATAATAAGTTAAAAATAGGGGTGTTTTGATTTCGCCACAACAGTACTGTAGCTAATTTAGGGAAACATATAATAAGTTTAAAATAAGAGTGTTTTGATTTCACCACAACAGCACCCTAACGAATTTAAGGAAACATTTCTGCTTAAGTGGCTAAATTGATCATGTTGAACTCAAGAAAAAATCCTCTATCCAATGGCATATGAGTTTGACACTCTCGAATTCATATGGTAATTTTCACCTAATTTATTTTAAACATAATGTTCAATTTTTTTTGAGACAATTTCAAAGAGGCTGAATAAAAAATCAATAAAATAAATTAAAAAAAAAAATCTAAAAAAATAACACTATTTTTGTTTATGATTCCTCTTCAAAAGAGCACTATTGGTTTTTCAATTTATTTAAACAGTTGAAAAACATATTACCCGAACACATGTGTCTGCCAAATGGTATTGAAATATTACTTTGCCAACTTTGAAAAATAATAAAAAATATAATTTTGCATATAACTTTTTTTTTTTTAAATGAAAACTTAGTTCTATGTGTCGATCTAACTCTTATATATATATATATATATATATATATATATATATATATATATATATATATATATATATTACACATTTTATATCAAGTTATGTTACCCCAACACACACAAATTTCTTAAGATATGCAAAAACTTGTAAGGACAAGAATTTCATTTAATGGGAAATTGATAGATTATATCACACCAAAAATTGTTGTAAAAAATATCATTAGGACAACAAAATAATTCTCCACAAATTATTGTTTTGCTCCAAATCAAAATTTACAATGCTTACATGAATTTCTAGGGCTTCAATTCGATAAAAGAGAATTTTTTTGAAATTTCATCCCCACATTTGACCCAAAAGTTTAACCCATCTTCATGCATTCACCCTATAAAATTATTAATACTAAATATATTTATAATATATTGATAAAAGTGATTGATTTTAATATTATTAAAAACCAATAAAAGAATGAAATTTTGAATTTGAAAAAATAACTCTTAACATTTTTTTAGTTTTAAATGATGCTACAATTTTGCAATTCAATGTTTAAAAAATATTTTTGGAAAAAATGCAATATATTTATACTTTGGAATTTAACACTAGGTCTAGACTCATCTTAAATTGGGATCTGTCAAATCTCTCTGAAGATCAAATTTCTTAACATGTAAATTTTTTTATCATTTAATTTTATTTCATGCATTAATTCCTTCATCTTTAATGATCAAAATATTACACCTTAAGAAATTTGATCATTTTCTATGATTAATAAATTCTAATTTAAATATATCTATTCTCTTTTATTTTTAAACATTACTCCATATATATATATATTAATTGTTTTTTTGTTTTATTACTTGAAAACATTTTTCCAAAATTTGAAAAGCAGATAGCTATACCATGATTATAAATAAAGTTTAATTTTTTTGGTTTTTTATGAATTAATAAAAAATAATCATTTTTTAATTCCATTAATAATTTCTAAACATAAAGAAATATTTATTATTTTTCTTGTTACAATAATTTTTGTATAATTCATAATCAAACTAAATCTTCTTTATTATTAACATGTAATAAAATTAACAATATATTTTTTATTTTTTATTTAATTCTAACTTAAAAACATAAATTTAAATTAAATTACTTTAAATTTGAATGATAATTTTTAAAAACTCAAATTATTATTATAATTCTTTGTAACATATGGGAAAATTGTTCCTAAACGACAACTCAAGTGAAAATCACAATTATATGAACCGGGTTGATATATATATATATATATATATATATATATATATATATATATATATAATCCTTCCATCAATAGGAAAAGGTAAGGTACTCGTTAAGGTTCAAAGTTGTTCAATAACAACGCTTAAAGCCATACAATAATGCATACAATGTAAACTTATCATTTTATTAATGGAAATTGATTATAAATGAGAAGATAATAATCATTCTTTCCACATCCAAATTAATTATATATATATATATATATATATATATATATATATATATATATATATATATATATAATTAAATTTCATTTTACAAAAAATTTACTTATTTTATAATATTTTACTTTCATAAAGATATTTTCTTTCAACACTAAAGAAATTTAACAATTAGAAATTATGATTAGAAAATAAAATTTTATAAATTCCAAAATTTTAATATTATAAATAAATTCACAAACTTCCATTCATATAAATTTACATAGTGAATGCCTTGGAGTATGTGATACAATTTCTTTTTGTTGGCTAAGAGTTCATATTTTGTGGGTATATGGAAAGAGACTAATGACATAAGACCTAGAGGAATTTGGTAGGAGTGAATGTTTGCCTCCTTACAAATCACTAGTAATTTTAGGTGGCATGGTTTTCCATGAATAACGGTGATGAATAAACTGCATTTGTGGATAATGGCTAGAAAATTATAAGTTTGCCAAGCTCTTCTAATTTCTATGTAAATTTGTTAAGGCGGTTTTTTTCTAAATTTTCATTCATGTGATGTTTTATATGTATTTATACCCGTCATTTGATTTCGATTCTAGTTTAAGCGTAGAATAAAAATATAATATTTTTGTTTTATCTTATCGATTCCATTTTAAGTGTAGAATAAAAATATACGATTTTTGTTTTATCTTATCGATTCTAGTTTAACTGTAAAATAAAACGAAACTAAGTAAAATCATAGATATACACATTAAAGAACAAACATAGTGAATCATGTTTGTTACTACAAACCAATATAGTGATTTAGGAATATTATTTATAAGAATTTCTTATGTAATTTCATACTTTTTGCAAGTCATTGAATTATTTTGCAAAAGTTCTTAATTAGCATGCTCAAACCCATTCATTTTAATTCATTTCAAATAGGAGTTTTTTTTTCTCAACTTTTAACATGAGTTATGGTTGGAAAAATGACCTTAAAAACAATAAAACAAATTTGAACTCACTCTTACTTTTAAATAGGTATTTCGGGGTATTATAATATTTCAACTGATAGTAATATATAAGGTATGATTTTTGAAGAGATTCCTTATTGTTTAACAAATATAGATCTCTCTAGTAAACATCTGAAGATTTGAAAGGCCTAAACCTTAGCACTCATCTCAATATTTAAAATGCCCAAACCTATTCATGTTCAAATTAAATTATGAATTTAGGGAATGTATATAAATCATGTTGATTTTTCTTTTGAGATTTCCATTTCCAACTACTGAATAGAACCATTTTATAAAATTTGCAATCTATCCTGAGTATACTAACACCAACCAAACTACATGAAAACATTTAAAATCAAACTAAAAAATTGTTATGTCACTTTTTTTATTTTTAGTGAACAACTAAAAAAACCCTTCAATATAATTACTCTTTTTCCATAGGTTTTTTATATAGCACACACATGATAGGTAAGATAGTGAGTGTACAACCTATATGTATCTTAAAGCCTATAAACAAAATGCAATATATGTTTATCGTGGAGTTTCATCTCCTACTTAACTTCTTTTATTTTCTCCACTTCAATTTAGAATTACTTATATATTTAAAATTAAAAATATATTTAATATATATCTATTTCTATCATGTGTATATCCTCAGATTAAAATTTTTAAAAATTAAGTAGATGTTAGTATTGACCTGTAAATTTTAAAATTATTAATGTTTGATAAATTATATATATATATATATATATATATATATATATATAGCCACAAATATAATGTCGCATTAAGTGAAAGACATGACACACTACCCATCATACATAAATGATATCGTAGAGTAACTAATTGTTTCGATGGGAAAAGCAATTTTAACAAGTCCTCACGAAGTATTTGTGAAAGACTTTCTCCTAATTAGATAAATGGAAGTAAATTGGTTATGTGATATTTAGGCAAATTAAAAACATTGAATTATTAAATTGGTTGATGAGTCAAATAATTTTATTGGTTAGGACTTTTTATTAATATTATTATTTAAAAGTTTTTGAAAGTGTGGTAATGTGGGAATTTTTTTTAAAGATATGATTTTTGTTTAATGGGGCGGATGTAGAAATTACATAAGTATATCCTTGACAAAAGTGAGAATCGATATTAGGAAAAATATAATAATCTTCTTTAATGGAATGGGATAAGATATTATGCAACAAATAATTATTATATTTCGTATTATATCTTGCCAACTCCATCCCCACGGTCATTACTTTATGGAAAGTCAATCTTGCAAACAAACAATTTTTTTTTCAACTAGAAATATGATAAGAGTCGAATAAAATTTCAGCGATGAACATGGAACATTATCGAGAGCCAAAATCCATGTATAGTGGACTAATGTATTTAGTCCAATTCTAGTTCTAGTTCATCCTAGTAAATCAAAATTTCAATTAAAAGTCCATAATAATAGGAACTCTTAACTTTGTGTATGGCTAAATTTTGACAAATAAACAAAAATTTATTTTAAAATTAAACAATTTTACACTTCATAAATTGAGCTCAAGATAAATTTAAATTAACTTTTTTTTTTGAATTGTATTTACACATACTTTGAAGCATTTGAGAGATTCAATCTATTGCTCATATTTGAAGAATAAAAAACAAAGATAAAATTCCTTCCTATATCACTATATAAAGATTGACATAACATGAATTTACTCTTGAAAATATATACAAAATTTGACAACTCGACTATGAAAGAATTACTATAAATATATATATATATTTCATATACAGATCGTACAACTGAGTAAAGAATTAGATAATTTCCCATACAAAGCATTAAAATGTATCACATGTCTTTTTTAATGTATAGATCGTACATGAACTCAATAAAGGATTTCATAATTCCCCATATAAATAAGAGATTTATCTATATTTGTAGGATTAAAAGCTTGATAATCAAATTTGATTTTCCTTGAAGGTATGATTATGATACCAATTTTTAGATATGAACGGTGGATAAATGCTCTCGAAGGATATCACCATCCTTGATTTCCTTCCATTATCCTAATAAACCCATTTGTTGTAGCTTGTTTTTGGACAGAGTTCTCACTTCCCTTTAAGTTTTTTTTTTTAATAAATGTTCAAGGTGAAATCATGGAGTTGGGTAACACATTTTAGAAAGGTAGAGTATGAAAGAAATATTTTTCATATTTTCTACTAAGTGATTTAAATCACCTGATTGAGTTATTAATTTGTAGTTCAAGTACTGAAATAAAACCTCAATCAAGGGTTTTTCAATTCGATTCGAAATTCCTCAATCAAGGTGTTATATTAAGTTAAGTAATCCTTTAATAGAGCTATAAAGATTAATCAGGCTTAATTTTTGATAAGTTTAGGGATGGTTTTTTTCACGATAAATACATAAGAATATAAACCTAAAGAATTTCTCGATTGTTTTTTAATAGAGAATTGGTGATACAATTATTAATCCTCTTTATCTGCACCTTTTGAAATGAACTCACATATCTGGGTATTTTTCATGTTTTGGGAATTTTCATTTAAGCATATACTATTATTCTTAACAAAAACATATAATTTTGTATAATAATGTTAATAATAGTCTTGGGGTTGTGGTTATACTATCCAAACTTTAAATACAAAAAAAAGGAAGTCCATATTTCAGATTCTTTGATAGAGATCATGGAGGGATGATAAGTAACCCTTTACTATTTAATCCTCCCTCCAACCCACTTAGAGTCTTCCAAGATAAATGGGAGGTGTTACTGTCAATTATCTGGACCTCCACAGTCTCATTATGAAGATGGGGTTATAAAAGTAATCAATTCCAAAAGTTATTAGAATCAAATTTTGATATCATCATTGGATCAGGCTCATGGAAATATTTCCAATGATATAAAATTTATCATGATCAAATCCCTAGATCAAAATTTATGACAATTTAGAGATTCACCTTTTAAATCTCTTGCGACATCATCCAACCATCCATGTGGCCCTCCAAGTGGCATATGTTTCATTGCCACATCGCACACAATGTTAGAGTGCACCCATCCTTGTCTGCACGTCAACGCTATCACACCCAAACCCGGGAAGGGAACAATAGGGCCAAGTGATAGATAGAGGGCGCAATCTTCGTCAACTAACAAAAATATATTTTTTATGTGCATTTTCAAGCACACTCACTACCCGAGAATGCCATAACAGATTATTGGTGCTAGATAAAAGGTGTGATGGAGATTTATCCATTTTTTGTTGTCAAAAATATATGTCTCTCCTTATACCACTCTATGCCAAACCTTCCCCATTGACATCACAATTGTGTCACTATAATGGCACCACGTGACATGGAATTCTCTAAGGGTGTCATTTGTCACTGAAAAATAATTCATTTGGCCATACACCATGGAAAATAATTCTTGTCACATGCAACACCATGTAGGTGCCATGTTGACAATCTATCCATATCACCTATCCATCTAAACCTAAGATTGGGTCCCATGAAGTCTAACGTCAGTAAAAAAATTTGTGTTATAAGGATTTTTGGTGGCCCCACATCTAGCACCTATGCCTAGCCTCCACATTAGCATGCCATCATGTCACAGGACTAGGGCACAAGGAAGGTTGCTATCCAAACTGGGCATAAGTGTGACGATAATCTCTCATCTATGTGATATAAAGTCATCACATTCTCTTCGTTTACCACCCATCCTTCACAAGCTTCACCTAACAATGGATATGACATAATATTAAGTGCTAATCCCTAGTTACATTTTAACCTTCCTCTAAATTCTGAGATTAAGTGGCTTAAACCATTATTAGCCTAGGATTAATGTAATATATAATATCCTCCATTATTTTATGCATTTTTCCAAATTAATTTTCAATTTTAACATGCCCCAGATATAAAAATATGAACTTGACACTCCACGACTCTGGTTTAGAAGTATTAAAAACTTCAATGGCTTTATGAAGCATGTATTCATCTCGGGCTAGACTCAACCCCATTATTGCAAAAAAAATTAAAACATCCATGCTATCACAATAATTTCAGGCATCAAACATAACATAAATAAGGGAATAAACACCACTGACGTGCCTCCAATAAGCACAAAAATCAATTAAAATGTTATCACTGAGAAGTTGTCCTTAGTTATGGAAGGAAATGCACAAAGGTAACCTTCAAACTGCTTTGGCATTGAAAGTTGGCCCTTCAATCTGGAGAGGGATTTCTCCTTAACTCTACTACTCAAGGTCACTATAGTAGTAGATCACTAGTATTCTCATTGGCTATATTTACTCGTAACAATTGAATTGGGTTTGGTAACAAAAGAAAAGGACAATTAGGCAAAGAGTATTTGATAGAAATAAATACTTTCTAATCACATATTAAATGAACATATATAAAATATGCAAGATAGCTTATGATTTCTTTGACATATTATCATCAAGATATGGTATAAGACTATAGAAAATAAACATTAGACATAAAGCAGTGAGAGTGATTTCTCTCAACGCTATTTATGTTGAAAAGTACATAAGTATTTATAATAACATGAGCTTTATAATTTAACACGAATTAAAACTCATATATCTTTATTCAAATATTGAAGACTAATGTTTAAAGGTGTGGCTAATGAGAAGGTTAACACAATAGAAAACATGCAGGAAATCATTCACACGTGAATCTCTCAAATTGCACATATAAGGTTGTTTATACGAAAATATAATAATCTCAAAGTCTACAACAATACACCAAGTTTTTCCAAAAATTCCCATCCTTTGGTTCTCTTTCACAATCGACTTTATAGAAAATTTACAAATTGTAACCAGGTTTTTAGAAAACTTTAATTACAAAGCCTCAAATCTCTACTTAAATTTCTAACTAGAATCAAATACATTCAATACAAATTTCCTTTTGTTTAGTCATAAAAGAAAAGGTAAGACATTGAAACTACAAGCTAATCTATAACGTAAAATATGGCTGAAACTAACAAGGAAATCCCTTGTTGATATCTTGCAATGAAATATGGAGATGTTATTTTCTAACCCACAAAAATCTTCTTTACCTTCGTCAAAACAATAAAACCATCATATATCTTGGTCTGGGACACCAAATAGCCACTTGGAGTAGGAATCCATATTTTAGATGCTCTAAACTCCTTATTGTTGCCTCAAAAGTATATTTTTTGCTAGTTCCTAACATATTAATTGACACATATCTTATCGGGCTGAAAAAAATGGACCGTTGTCGAATTAACTATTAGTGCCCATTCAACATATAACAAAAAATAGTTTTGAAAATCTAATTGTCAGCGCTTAGTCAAAAAACTTCCAAAAATAATGTTGACAGAGGAATGATGAACACTGTGATAAAAAAACACTTGAGTTTTTTGAATTCCTCTGGAAAATTGTATACATTGCTTGGTTTCCCTCCCTTAATCTTCTTGGCCTTGAGGTCAAGTTCTCTCCTTTGATCTTTACACTTTTTAGAAATTGTACGCTAATCCTTGTTTATTGGCAAAGCTTTCAAGGGTGTTTCATCTCGGTCAATCACTTAATTTTCTAGGCTACGGTTTTGTTTGAATTTGAACTTCAGCCTTAGTTTTCTTGCTGGCCTGGTATGAGGGTTTCTAACCCCATAAATTTCAGCTATAGTGGGTTTTTTTAAACTCTCCATTTCCTTTTTTACAGGTTCACCCTCCCCTATTTCAACAGTTTTATCTTTTGCAAATTTTGCATGTTGCTCTGGAAACTATGAAGATGGAACTCAAGGAAGAGATAAGGATTTTTCCTCCATAATACTTTTACTCTTTCTTGTATAATCCCTCTTTACCTCAGGAACTAGAATACAGGTTTCTGCCAGTAAATATTTCTTTTTAATTCTAGTCTGAATATATGAGGTTCCTTGTTCTAGGCTCTCAGCGTCTAAACCTATTTCTTTAGTTTCCTTTTCTTGCTGGTGTTTTTGGAATTACGAGAGACCGAATCTACAAATCCCCCCCAAAATAGGAAATGTTCCTAGGTTCTGTTGAAATTTTTCAAATTATTTACTGGCAAAATTTTAATTATCCCTGTATGGAAAATAAAGTGACGGGGCATTCCTAGTTTTCTCGGAACCCTTGTAGACATTTTTCTTAGACTCATAAGCAAAAATAAAGGGACATTCATCCTAACATATCCAAAAAAATGAGCAAAAAAACTGAAGTGATACATGTTGAGCCTGTTAAAATGTCCCTTGTAGGTGAAATGGGCTTGATTTATCCTGAGGATTTGTTCCCACTCTGTTTTGAGCCAAGATATATGTTCTCCTAGATGTTGTTTCTTGTCTTTGTGTTCATCCTTAAAAAAAAGGGGGATATCGATGCCCAATAAGGTTCAATTTTTGAACAAGAAATGCCCATCCACCAGGAGGCATGTAGCCTTCGCAATTGTTTCCTCTATAACTAGAAAGGAGATGGAAATAATGCTACCCATCTGGCCATCAAAATTCTCTGAAAATTATTGATCCACTCCATTGTGATAGCCATCACACCTAAAAAAAACTCCTCCCATCCCACTCTTCGAAATTGATCTCAAATATTTGGGATGGATTCGAGAGCTCAAGGTCCCTTAGTCTCTTCTTTGTGCAGTCGACTACTTTCCCCATAACTTCCAACACCTCAGAAAAAAATAAACAGAAGATAAAATGAGATTTGTTTCATGATTATGCATGGATATTTAACTGATATTTACCTCAAAAGGAAAGAATAACTTGACATGATAATGTTGTGCTAATTCCATTCACATAAAATCTCGGGCTTAGACAAGACAGGTGAAAAAAATGGGTATAATAGAAATCACCATTTAAACACCATCGATCATACCATTACTTTGATAATGATTATCACCCTTTGGCGGCACAAATTCAAACAAATTATCATTTTCAAAAAAATTAAAGAACATGTCATACCAATTAATCAATCAACGCCACCTATTAAGTAATAATAGGTTCCATGGGAAACTAATGCGTCAGTGATCTCTTGTCCCGAAATTCAAATCTTTTCTAAAATTTTATTTTTCACCACCTTTGTTTCAAACTTTTGAATTAGTGATGACAATTTAACTTTCAACACCCCTAAAAGTTTAATGAAAACTTAAGACTATTGAACCCTCTCGTCTAAAGCTAGAAAGTGATAACATAAACCATAACCAAGACTCTATGGTAAACATATATACATAGGATCCCATTATTTTTACACACACAAATTACATTATCCCCTCCATTGAGCCATGATTTAAGGATTCAAATAAATAGTTCTATGAAACAAAGTTTCATGTAAACCTCCAACAACTCATCCACGACACTTACACAATCACTCATAAATTCTAAGTCACAAAGACTCCTGGGTAGTTATACTATACAACTTTGGAATTACACAAGCCATGAAAAATTACTAGGTTAATAAAATATTTATACACATTATTAACCACAAGCCTTCAACACCCTTTAAGAAAAAAATGTTCAATATATTCATGTATATCATATAATGAAATCACAAACATTATTATCCAATTGCACATGTCAAATAATCATGCATATGCATATAAAATTCTACAATTCAAGATCACATTAGCATCATGTCACCTAAAATCCCTTAAAACCATGGGGATCATTCGCATAGATTCGTCAATGTAGTATAGATGAATACATATTACTCCTTAAAAGTGTGTGTACACCATTATTACATAACAACATAAATCAACATTCATTTTGCATAAATATAAATAGCAATGCAAGTAAGTGAGTTATCTTAATGGTTGGATGGATGGAAACTGAGAAAGGGACTTCAACTCTCCTCCAAACCATAGGTAATTTCACTACCATTATTTCTTATAATCGACCACCCTCTAGCCTAAGGAGTTAAGAGCCAAAGGGAAATAAATTCCAGGTAAGTGATCACTCACATGGGAATCCAGAGTGCACAGTGTCTCGACCTGAAAACCAAGGGTTGAAAGTACATAGTGCCTCCACCCAATCACACTTCAGGGAATCTATATCACATTTTTCTTTTCCCAGTAAAGTATTATAGGAGTCTATACTCTAGAGGACCTCCACTTGCTTCACACTTCAGGATTCCATAAACCACATTTCCTCCACTTATCTCCTATGGGAATCCAGAGCACACAATGTTACCACTTGATAGGCTCACGGGGGATCTAGATATTGTGGCTTCCACCTATCAAACAACACACTCAAGAATAGAGATAATTTATCTCCATCTAATTTATAACAGAGAGGAGTCAAGAGAACTAATCTCCACTTTATTAATAATACTTCAGGAATCCAAAGAACACTCCAATGCTCCATTTGGTAAATCACATAGGAGTCTAAATAAGGTCCTTCTCCACCTGTGGATTTATTTTATTTTGAGTGCCTTCACCTCTTTATTGTTTGTTCTTGCTCAATGCATCCCCTATCTACATATTACTCCCTTAAAAGCTTTTTCTTCTTTTCTTCTCGCCCCATTACCTATGCATACCACAATGTAATTCTTGTTACTAACTCTTCTCTATTGAGTGTGCTTTTCATGTCTGCACACACTCACTGTGTGTATTCATTTTTTTCTTCCCCCATAATCCGAACATACTACATCTCATATGTCATTACCTATAGCGTTTTTACTAGAGCCAACATCTTCCCTAATATAAGTATAACTCGTCCTCTTGCACACGTGCCCATACACCATCTTTAAGAGTGTGTAAATTTCTCTTTGATTCATCAAGAATGTGGGTGGTAGGTTAAATGAAAACTTAAAATCTTGCTTGTTTCCCTAAGAAATTCCCAGTAGCTTCTCCCCTCAAGCTCTAAATTTGTTTCTCTCTCTTAGTCTATTCATTTTCACATTATCACGATTAATTACATCCATTTACATCGATATAATTTTAATTTAATTATCAATAATTATTAGGTGGATGGTAGGGATTTAAACTCCACAGAAGATTTTATAATATTATAAGCATTATATACAAATCAAAGGCTAAGATTTATCTCCAAAGTAATTGCACATTTTTTTCTCTTTTAATTAAATTGGTTAATTAAAAAAAATTCCATATGAAAAATGTCATATGAAATGAGTTATGGTTTTTTAGGAATGTGGTATTGACAAGCCATGGTATAATGAAAAATTATATTTACACATTGAGAATATCTATGGTAAAGTGGGGGTAAATCTCTATTGGGTGTAGAGCCTGATTTTCATCCTGATTCAGAGATCCTTGTTTTAGCCAGATGTATGCCCCAAAAAAACTGTACACACCTACAGTGGGGGGGACTTGTACCCCCGCGGGGTCCGGGGGGGCTGACCCCCAGGTTGAGGGGTCTGGGGGCCAGTGGTCCCTCGGCGGGGGTTTGAGGGGAAGCGCCCCCAAAGCTAAAAACATATGTAAAATTGCCTTGTAAAAGTATAGTAATTTCTTGTCAATCTGGGTCGTTCATTAGGCGAATGATATGACGGTAAAAGTTATGTTTAGTTTAGGATTTTTTTCCCTAGAAGGCAACCCATTACTTTGTATGAGGGTATTGTATTGCGGCTGTGCATTGTATGAGTATTCTCAGAGCAAGAAACAGGTAGGGAGACTATGAGAGAGAACAGAGGATATTACAGCAGATCTGTTGTGGGTTGTGTCTCTTCATTTTGTTGGATAATAGAAAGGAAGGACTAGCTGTTCAGGGTGGACGTAGCTCAAACTGGGTGAACCACGTATATCTGTGTCTCTCTGGTTTTATGTGTTTTTTTTGCTTGTGTTTTCCACATATTTTGTGTCTTGCATTGCTCTGTAATATATAATTTTCTAACAACTAGTATGAGAGCCGAAGGTCTATTTAGCTGATAAACTCGCAGGAAAGAAGGGTTCCTGGTTCGAGTGGGAGCAATGGCGGAAGATGGTAAGTTTAGGGTCGAGAAATTTAACAGCCAAAACTTCCTGTTGTGGAAGATGCAGATGGAAGATTATCTGTATCAGAAAGATCTGTACCTACCATTGAGCGGAAAAAAAAAGAAGCCGACGGCTATGACAGACGCAGAATGGGAGATTCTCGATAGGAAGGCACTCAGAACGATACGGTTGTGCCTCGCAGCATCGGTAGCCTTCAATATTTCGAAGGAAACAACAACAGAGGGTTTGATTAAGGCGTTGGCGAAATTATATGAAAAACCCTTGGCCTCAAACAAGGTATTTCTTATGAAACATTTATATAATATGAAGATATCAGAAGGTGGATCTATTGCAGACCATTTAAATGATTTTAATATAGTTACCAGTTAGTTAAGCTCTTTATGGGTAAATTTTTATGATGAAGTTAGGGAGCTTGTATTTCTGTGCTCATTGCCAGAAATTTGGAACGGTAGTTATGGCCATTAGTAACCCTGTCTCTGGATCTAGGACTTTAAAGTTTGATGATGTTTTCAGTGCTATCCTTAGCGAGGAAATGCGACAGAAAAGCTCCGGTGAGACATCGGGTAATGCTTTGAGTGCAGAGTCTAGGGGAAGAAGAATGGAAAGAGGAAAGAGCTCAGGATATCGCAGTAAATAAAGGAAAGGTAGATCCAATTCCAGATCGGGGATAGTGTGTTGGAAATGCAGAAAGAAAGGACACGTAAAGAAAGACTGTAGATCTTGAAAGGGAAAAGAAGGAGACGCACAACAAGAAAACAATCATGATGCAAATGTGACAGGTGATGTGTTACAAGATGCTTTGATTCTTTCTTTTGAAAATGCTACTGAGTCTTGGGTTGTAGATTCAGGGGCCTCATTCCATGCCACACTTGATAAGAAATATTTTCATGACTATGCTCAAGGAGATTTTGGACAAGTCCGTTTGGGTGATGATAAACCCTGTAAAATTGTTGGAATAGGTAAAGTTCTTGTAAAACAACAGAATGGAAAACAATGGATATTAAAGGAGGTAAGACATGTTCTAGATTTGAAGAAAAATATGATTTCAACAGGGCAGTTAAGTGGTGAAGGTTGTGTGACAACTTTCACAAATAAAACTTGGAAGGTCACCAAAGGAGCCCTGGTAATAACAAAAGGTGAAAAAGTTGCTACATTGTATTTATGCAATGGTATTTCTAACTCTATTAATGCTTTAACTTCCAAAGGAGCAGATGCAGCATTATGGCATCATAGGCTTGAACACATGAGTGAGAAGGGGATGAAGATTATTCACTAAAGAAATTTGTTGTCGGGTTTGAAGAATGTTGATTTGGATTTTTGTGAGAGTTTTATTTATGGAAAACAGAAGAGAGTCAGATTTCTCAGAGCTGGGAAAGAAAAGAAGAGTGAAAAAATAGAGCTTATGCATACAGATGTATGGGGACTTGCTCAGGTATCATCTCTCTGTGGCTCTCGTTATTACTTATGTCAACTAAAAATAAGGAAAAAATATTTTTCCCAGTTTTTACAATGATCTTTGCAGTTCTTTTTCTGATAGCCGGTCGTATGTATAAGACCAATTGCCACATTGGCCATAACCTCAAGGACATTTTAGAAGCTCATAAAGGTCCATTTATGGGGGAGGTACATAAAGGTATTTACGAGTAACCTCTTCTTAGATTGGCTTTTTGGTGGGATAAGTTTTGGGGTCCCTTTCACTAGATCCTGCTACTGATAAAGAAGCTCACTTCCTGAAATATCCCATATATGTGGGTGGTAATAGAGGACGAGAAAAAATTTATCTCGAAAAACTTGGATTTATTGTATTCAGAATAAATCTGATGTATTTGATATTTTCAAGAAATGGAAAGCTTTGGTTGAGATTGAGAAAGGAAAGGAGTTGAAGTGTCTCAGATCAGAAAATGGCGGTGAATATTGCAGCAAAGAGTTTGATAGGTACTGTTCAGAGCATGGAATTCGCAGAGAGAAGACAGTTCCAAAAACACCACAATAAAATGGTGTGTTAGAAAGAATGAATAGAACAATCATGGAGTGTGCAAGGTGCATGAGATTGCATGTAGGATTGCCTTTACAATTTTGGGCAGATGCTGTAGATATTGTTTTTTATCTAATAAACAGAGGGCCTTTAAGTTCCTTGGATGGTGGTATTCCAGAGAAAGCATGGACAGGTGAAAAGGTAAACTACTCTTTTTTAAAGCCTTTTGGTTGTGAGGCCTTTGTCCATATTAATAAATAAAACAAAACAAATCTTGAGGAAAAATCAAAGAAATGTACCTTTATTGGATATGGTGTTAATGAATTTGGTTATTGTTTATATGATTATGAAAATCACAAAATCATTAGGAGCAGAGATTTAATAGTCAATGAAAAGGTCTTGTATAAGAATCAGTTGCAGAAAAAGAAAAGGTGTCTGAATATAATAATAATCAATAGCCACAGTAACATCATCCACCACAACAACAACAGGCACCTAAAACACCTGAAATTGGTGTTAGAAAATCTACCAGGATAAGTATACCCCCTGAACGATACTCTCCTTCATTATATTATTTATTTTTGACTGATTCTGGTGAACCTGAATGTTATGAAGAAGCAATGCACGTTGAGAGCAGGAAGAAGTGGGAGCTAACCATGGAAGAAGAGATGGACTCCTTAATGCATAACCAGACTTGGGACTTAGTCAGGTTTCCTGTAGGTAAAACTGCATTGCAGAATAAATGGGTTTACAGGTTGGAGGAAGAAGATGGAGGAAAACAAAGGTTCAAAGCTAGACTTGTGGTGAGGGGGTTTGCACAAAAGAAAGGTATTGATTTTGATGAAAAATTTTCTCCTGTTGTTAAGATGACTTCAATCAGAACTATTTTAAGTCTTGTAGCAGCGGAAGATTTACATCTTGAACAGTTAGATGTAAAGACAACATTTCTCCATGGAGATTTGGAGGAAGAGATCTATATGGAGCAACCAGAAGGATATGAGGTCAAAGAGAAAGAAAAATTAGTGTGCAGGTTAAAGAAGAGCTTGTATGGCTTAAAACAGGCTCTAAGGAGGTGGTATCTAAAATTTGACAAGTTTATGTCTGAACAAGGTTATACTAGATGACACTCTAATCATTGTGTTTATCTGAAAAATAAAAATGATGGCAGCTATATTATATTTTTATTGTATGTAGATGACATGCTTGTTGCAGGGTCTAACATGCAGGAAATAAATGTGTTCAAAAGAAAATTGGAAAATTATTTTGCAATGAAAGATTTGGGAGCTGCAAAACAAATCCTTGGTACGAGAATAAGTAGAGACGGGAAAAATCGTAAATTAACACTATCTCAAAATGAGTACATACAAAAGGTGTTGAAAATATTTAATATATAGAATGCAAAGCCAGTTAGTACACCTTTTGCTAGCCATTTCAAACTTAGCAAGGAGATGTGCCCGAAGTTCCATATGCTTCAGCAGTTGGAAGCTTAATGTATGCAATGGTTTGCACAAAGCCTGATATTGCACATGCAGTGGGATTTGTAAGCAGGTACATGAACGATCCAGGAAAAGAACATTGGATGGAAGTGAAATGGATTCTTAGATATTTGAGAGGTACCACAAATCAAGCATTATGATTTGGTGGTTCAACATTGCTCTACAAGGATATGTTGATGCAGATATGGCAGGTGACAGAGACAACATGAGGAGCACTACAGGATATGTATTTAATGTAGGTATAACAACTGTTAGTTGGGTTTTAAAAATCCAAAGTGTTGTTGCACTTTCAACAACAGAAGCAAAGTATGTAGCTGCTACAGAGGCGAGTACAGAAATGATTTGGTTACAAATATTTATGGATGAATTGGGTAAAAATCATGATATGGGCACATTATACAGTGATAGCAAAAGTGTCATTCATCTTGCAAAGAACTGAACATTTCATTCTAGGATTAAACAAATACAGCTCAAGTACCATTTCATATGGTCACTATTGGAAGATGGACAGTTGAAGTTAGAAAAGATACACACTAGCCAAAATCCTGCAGATATGCTAACAAAAGTTGTAACCAGGGAGAAACTGAGAATATGCTCAGTTTCAATTGGTCTTCAAGGATGAAGATAAATATGAGAAACAACCAAGTCCAAAGAGGAGTCATTGTCCAACAAATGAAGCAGCGGTGGAGTTGCTACAATCAGTCTCCAAGTGGGAGATTGTTGGGTGTGGAGCCTGATTTTCATCCTGATTCAGAGATCCTTGTTTTAGCTGGATGTATACCCCAGAAAATTGTACACCCCTACAGCAGGGGGTGTGGGGGGGAATTTTCCCCCCCGCGAGGTCCAGGGGCTAGCAGTCCCCCAGTGGGGGTTTCAAGGACAGCGCCCCTGAAGCTAAAAACAGATGTAAAATTTCCTTGTAAAAGCATAGTAATTTCTAGTCAATATGGGTCGTTCATTAGGCGGATGATCTGACGGTAGAAGTTATGTTTATTTTAGGGTTTTTTTCCCTAGAAGGAAACCCCTCGCTTTGTATGAGGGTATTGTATTGTGGCTCTGCATTGTATGAGTATTCTAAGAGCGAGAAACAGATAGGGAGACTGTGAGAGAGAACAAAGGATATTACAACAGATCTGATGTAGGTTGTGTCTCTTCATTTTGCTGGATAATAGAAAGGAAGGACTGCCTGTTTGTGGTGGACATAGCCCAAACTTGGTGAACCACATATATCTGTGTCTCTCTGGTTTTATGTGTTTTGTGTGCTTTTGTTTTCTGCATATTTTACGTGTTGCATCGCTCTGTAATATATAATTTTCTAACAATATCCATGGATGAGAATCTTGCTCCATGTTTTTTCAAATGTATATATGTTTAAGTTATTTACTAATTATTTTTGTAACTTGAGATGTATTATGAATTAACTGTTTTGATGCTTATTATGAATTGATGCTTTTTGGCATTTTCCAACCATTTAATTCATATGGTTTCCTAGTTATGTATAATATTAAATACCGATTTAACATAAAAAAATTATTTTATAAGCAATTGTATGGATTTCCATTCACCAGATGCATGACGTCTCATCTTTCAAGCGACTCGTTCCCTGCCCCTTCCTTTCACCCCCACGAGTCATCCGCCTCCTTCCCAGGCTCTTGTCCCTTTGGTGGTTGATGCGTCCTTATCTCCTCCTCACCCTATTCCTTGGGGTTGATATATTCTGGATGAGCAACCAACGAACACAAGAAACATGCACACTGATGGCACAACGCAGGTGCAATGTGGTTCTAGTATGGCAACGATGAATATTCAATGTAGCAAAATTTAGCTCTCGGTGACATGGAAAATCTCAGGTTAATTATCCCACTACATTCTAGTGTCTCTGTAGGTCCCTTGTGTTGGCTTGACTATTCACCTTTTCTTCGTACACAATGCACCATTTTGTTAGTTCATGCAACAACTATGTAATCTCAATTCTCAAAATCATGATTTTGATCAATAGTTGATCTCTAACACAAAAAATACAACTATAAGGCTCTGATTTATCCCATCTAGGGTAGATTTCTTCTGCTTCACTTCTATGATTTCCTCCCTCAGAGACAGAGAACACACTCTTGATTGTACTCTCTGTAATTTCTCTTGTGTTAATATTGTGTGAATATAACTACTTACAAGAAAATAAAATATATTTATTTTATTAATTTTTAATTATATAATTAATAATTGTGTGTGGCTCGAGAGGGAGGGGTTATCCTCAACCCTGATGGAAAAATTGAAATTAAGTACAATTAGGGGTTAGAAATTTTCACAAAAATAAAGTAGAGACTGTTGAAGTCCAACAAGAAATAAAAGCAGACACATTAGTGTGGGACCAGTTGGTCCTAACGATACATTAGTCTGAAGGCCAAATTAATTAATTAATTTGGTGTAGTGTCTAATTAATTTGTGCTTAATTAAATTGGACAATAAAATGTAATCTTATCTCATAATCACTTGTAATAATTAATTGAGTGTGATAAACTCAGATAGCTCATGTATTTAGAGTTGAGGGTGGTTGGTGAGGCATGCAGAGTAATTCTATTATTTATGGAGTTAGAATTGTAGTTGGAAGATTAGTTTAATGTGTGAGTAATGAGTTAACTTAGTTATGTGAGTTAGAGTCAGTTGAACTAGTTGTAACTGTTTGTCGCACTAGTGAGAGATCAAGTGAATTAAATATTATTTAATTCAAAATCAATGATCTACCATGCAACTGATGATTTACTATTAATAGCTACATCCATGTCAGTTCCAAGGGAGACCCAGTTGGGACAAAGGTTAAAGGGATGTTAACTATTAGTTGTGTGATTAGTAGGTTGCCTGCATGAAACCAAACATCCATTGGATTGCCCATGATCGTTGTGTAGTTTTGGAAGGCCAAAATTCCTAAAGAACAGGTATTTCATTCATCAGGAATTTCAGAAGCAAGGCATGTTGTTTAGAGGCTGAGAATTCGATAAGTGTTGGTCATTTTTGTCCAAGATAGTGTGAGATAGTTGTGAGAGTGCAAGAGACTCTTGTGAGAAGAGTGAATTGTAATTGTTTCTTGATTCCATGGTGAACATACAATAGAAGATAAAGGGGCTTTGAGAAACAAGCTTTCCCCGGAAAATTATCTGTGTTGTGGTTTGATTTGATTGTTTCTTTTCTTAATGTGATTGGTGATTGTGTTTAATTTCCGCAATTGATTTGTAGAAGAATTCAGTATCTAGCTTTAGTACATTGCTAGATTGGATTGAATCCATTTATATACATACGTTTGTATAATTTATAGATGGTATAAGATCACAGGAAATCACTATGGTGGAGGAGAAGTTGGGTTTTTGACTAAATAGAATTCGAATTTACAAATATATTCTTGGTGTGACAGGTGATTCAAGATTGAAATGGCTTTCAATGGCTTGAGATTGGAGCATGCAATCGATGGAAGCTCTAACTATATTGTGTTCAAAGACAGAATGGAGGCAGTACTAGAGGACAATGGGTTGAAAGAATTCATTGACAATGATGTTCCCAAACCTGTTGTAGCAAATGTTGCAAATCTTGATGCTTGGAAAAAGAAGGTTGCAAACGTGAGGATGATTTTATTGGAGGGAGTACGAGACCACATTGTCAAAAGTCTCCATGGAAAAGAGACACCATATGCAATGTGGAAATATTTGAAAGATCTATTTCAGAGCACTAGTGATCATAGAGAATTGGCACTGAAGGATCACTGCCAATGCCGATCATAGAGAATTGGCACTGAAGGATCATTGAGTTTCGGTGAAATATTTAACAAAGTTTGTCCAATGTCGGGATGAGCTTGGGAACTTCAACATTACTGTCGCAGATGATGACTTCGTGAGCCTAGCTCTTCTAGGACTTCTCAAGAGTTGGCATAGTTATCAGGAATCTGTGAATGGAAGGGAAAAGGTTCCAGATTAGGAACGATGTTGGTCGGATTTGGTGTAAGAAGAATTCAGGCAGAATACTGGGGATGGATCTTCATCTAAGAATTATGATGAAGAAGATTGTGCTTTGGCTACCAAGGCGAAGAAGGGGAAAGGAAATAAATTTCATTCCAAATCTGAGTTTGGCAAAGATGGCAAGAAGCGTGACATGTCCAGAGTGAAGTGTATTCACTATCACGAGCATGGAAATTATGCCACTAATTGTCCACAAAAGAAGGAGAACAAGAATGCTTCAGGATCTGCAGCTAGTGAGGCTTTGGCCTTGCAATTTGATCATTACTTCTCACTCATTGCATGCATGGTGTCAAGTGTAATAGGATTCGTATGGTACTTGGATAGTGGTGCATCCTTTCAAATGACGGAGGACAATGAACTTTTCAGTAGCTTGGAGGAGAAGGATCTCCAGATGCATATCGAAATGGGTGATGATGGGCAGTAAAGTGCTACCGGGATTGGTACAGTTACCTTACAGAGACAGTCAAGTAAAACCTTTCAATTAAAAGATGTAATGCATGTACCAGGCTTCAAGAAAAATTTGGTTTCAGTTGCAATGTTGGAGGATAGAGGCTATTATGTTGTTTTCAATGAAGGAAAATATTTCCTGTGACACAAAACAATAGGAAAATCCAAGAAGATTGGGATTTTTGTGAATAATCTCTATAAACTTGATGTATGGCTGTGTAGCATTTATGGGTAAGGTGGAAAAATTAGTGAGCCAGGATGAGGGTGAGTTATGCCACATGAGATTGGTCCATCTAAACCATGGAGCCTTGAACATCATGCATCAAATTTCTACGGGTCTTCCCAACAATACTCTTGTGCAGTCAGACACATGCAAGGGATGTACCATGGGGATGTATGCAAAGGCCACTTTTAACGAGAAGGAGAACCGAGCCTCAGAAATCCTTGAGACAGTTCACTCAAACATGTTTGGACAATTCTATACTTCTTCGATAGCAAAGCATAAGTACTATTTGATATTTTTTTATGACTTTTCTAGAAAGTGTTGGATCTACTTCAAGAAGAAGAAAGGTCAGACGTTCTAAAAATTTCTTGAGTTTAAAGCACTAGTGGAGAAAGACACATGGAAGCATGTGAAGGCTCTTAGGAGCGATAATGGTGGTGAGTAAATCTCCAATGAATTCAAGAACTTCTGCAGCAAATAAGGAATTTAGAGAGAGTTGATTGCACATCATAACCCATAACATAATGGGGTCGCAAAAAGAAAGAACAGAACAATTATTGGTGCAACACGAGCGTTGTTGCATGATCAGGGCCTACCATTGCATCTGTGGGTAGAGGCATGCAACACAATGGTATTTGTGAAAACACTATTTTCCTCATCGGATACTTGGCATGAGTACACCATAGGAGGCTTTTACTGGTAAGAAACCTAATATTTCATATTTTAATATTTTTGGCTCATCTGTTTATGTGCATGTGAGCAAAGACGCCAGGAAGAAGCTCGAAGCAATAGTTGAGATTGGCATATTTGTGGGGTACATTGATACTCCCCACAACTATCAGGTGTATTTTCCAAACAACAAGATAACTGTTGTGAGACGAGATACAAAATTTTATGAGGAGAAAGCCATGCGATTATCCCTCTAGAGGGAGTTGGATTTGCATGCAAAGGGGGGACTCTTCGTTCCAAAGAATGAATCTCAAGATGTGGAGCAGCCACATGTGGAGGATCATGGAGTGGCATAAAACTCTCATGCATATCCATCCACCAGAAATGGTATAAGGCACACCAAGGAAGCTGATTGATTGAGACATGATGCGACAGAGAATGTAGGAGCCCCTATTTCACTGCTTAGACAAAGACAATCTCCAGATAGGTTTCAGGATACATGGATCTTATGAGCAAGTGTATGTTGACAAAACCATATTCCTTTGAGGAAGCAGTGCAACGACTAATTTGGGTTGACGTTATGGTAGAGGAGTATGACTCCATCGTCAAGAACAGTGGAAGTTGTCCCAAAACCGATTGGAAAATCAATGGTTGGACCTACATGGATCTATAAGGTGAAGCAAGTAGCAGATGGGAGTGTGGAGAAGTACAATGCCAGATTTGTGGCCCGGGGATTCTCACAAGTTGAGAGGATCGACAGCAAAGAGACTTTCGCACTAGTTACAAGGTACTCTTCCATTAAATCTATCCTTGCACTCTCAACATAGATGGAGTGGCGCATTCATTAGATGGATGTGAAAAATGCATTTCTAAATCGATTTATTGAGGAAGAAGTGTACATAGAGAATACAGAAGGTTTCAATATCGTTTATAGTGATTCACATGTGTGCCGACTCAAGGGATCATTGTATGGGCTGAAGCAAGCACCTCATGTTTGGTACACTCGGATTGACAGCTATTTCACCGGGTTGGGATTCATTAAAAGTGAAGTAGATGCAAACCTATACCAAAGTGTGGTTTATGGTAAGCTCTTGATTATCATACTTCATGTTGATGATCTATTTTTGATAGGTGATGAGAAGATGATAACTTCATGCAAGGAGGATCTTACAAGGGAGTTTGAAATGAAGGACATGGGACTCCTTCACTATTTCCTTTGTTTCTCAAGGAAAGTATGCCAAAGAGATACTGAGTAAGTTCACATGGAGAGTTTTAAACCCATGGACACTCCTCTTCCAGAAAATTGGAGGAAAGAGGATGCTACTTCAAGAGGGGTAGTGGATGCTACTGTCTACAGGCAGCTAGTGGGTTCACCGTTGTACATAGTGAACACCAGACCAAAAATTTGCTACGCAGTTAACCAGCTGATTCAAGCTATGGTTAGGCCAACCAAGCTCTTTTGGAAGGTGTAGAAGCATGTCTTGAGATATCTCAGGGGCACTACAGAATTTATACTATGGTATAGACAGACAAAGGGAGTGAAGATTCAAGGCTTCACAGATGCATATTGGGCAGGAAATCCACCATACATAAAGAGCACATTAGGAGGGATCTTCAGCATAGGATCGAAAATGGTTTCTTGGTACAGTAGGAAGCATTGATCTATGGCACTCAGTTCAGCCAAGACATAGTTCATGGCAGCAAGTCAAGCTGCATCTGAGGCCATCTAGATGAGAAAGATCCTAGTTGGTTTGTTTGGTTCTCAGATGGATCCGACATTGATACATTGTGATAACTAGAGTTGTATTAAACTCTTGATTAATATGGTATTCCGTGATAGGTCCAAGCACATAGACATCTAGTACCACCATCTCAGATATTGTGTTCAAAGGTGCATTATGGCACTTCAGTACATTCCCACAGAAGATCAGGATGCAGATATTCTGACGAAGGCGCTTGCTAGGAGAAAATCCGAATACCATAGGGGCATGATTGGGGTGGTACATAATCCCTTTCTTGTTGAGAGGGAGTGTTGAAGTCCAACAATAAATTGTAGCACACACACTAGTGTGGGACCAATAGGTCCTAGCGATACATTAATGTGAAGGCCAAATTAATTAATTAATTTGGTGTAGTGTCTAATTTAATTTTCCCTTAATTAAATGGGACAATAAATTGTAATATTATCTCATGATCACTTGCTATAGTTAACTGAGTGTGATAAACTCAGTTAGCTCATGTATGTCGAGTTGAGGGTGGTTGGTAAGGCATGCAGAGTAATTATATTATTTATGGAGTTCTAATTGTAGTTGGTGCATTAGTTTAATGCATGAGTAATCAGTTAACTTAGTTATGTGAGTTAGAGTCAATTGAACTAGTTGTAACTGTTTGTTGTACTAGTGAGAGGTCAAGTGAATTAAATATTATTTAATTCACAATCAATGATCTGCCATGCAACTGATGATTTACAATTAATAGATGCATGCATGCCAGTTCCAATGGAGACCTAGTTGAGACAAAGTTTAAAGGGATGCTAATTATCGGTTCAGTGATTAGTAGGTTTCCCGCATGCAATCATACATCCATTGGATTTCCCATGATCCTTGTGTAGTTTTGGAAGGCCAAAAATTCTAAATAATAGGGATTGCATTCATCAGGAATTGCGCAATCAAGGCAGGTTGTTTAGAGGCTGAGAATTGGCTAAGTGTTGGTCAGTTTTGTCCAGGACAGTGTGAAACAATTGTGAGAGTGCAGTAGACTCTTGTGAGAAGAGTGCATTGTAATATTTCATGATTGCATGGTCAATATACAATAGAATATAGAAGGGTTTTGAGCAGCAAGATTTCCCCGGGAAATTATCTGTGTTGTGGTTTGATTTGATTATTTATTTTCTTAATGTGATTGGTGATTGTTTTTAAATTTTGCAATTTATTTGTAGAATGATTCAGTATCTAGCTTTAGTACATTGCTAGATCGGATTGAATCCATTGATATACATACATTTGTATAATTTATACAGAGACATATGGATTATTGTAGTAGCTATTTTTGGTCAAAGAAGCAAACATCAAAGATTTGGTGGTGTTGGGACATTCATAGTTGGTTATCCACCACCTTGTTGATGGATATTTGCCTAAGGATTTCAAGTTGTGAAGTATCATTAATTGGATACCAAGAATCTAATACTAGCCTTCTCTATTATTAGCTTCTTCCATGTGTTGAGAATGAACAGATTTGTTGCAGATCATCTCACCAATAAAGGTGTCAAATTGCATGAAGGAGTCGTAATGAGAAATGGTAATATTTCCCTCAAAACTATTCCTTAACAATGATTTTTTTATGCATTGTAAATTTCGTATGTATCTATGGGTTTTTTGAAGAATATACACCTCCATAGAGCATATGTCCTTTAGGATAGTAAAATGGCTAATAGATATTGAGAATAAAGTTTGTCGTAATGTTACTGGTATAACATGAAAGATTTTCATTGTACTCACTTGCTATACAAGCTATGATAAAGACATGGATTTTGATTTAATACAATACTTTTATAACCGTTAACAAATATTGTATAATTAATAATTAAATTTGGTAATTCTATATATAATTTTTTTTTTTCTTTTCGTTAATGGGCTTTGGATTGATGGTTAATGGGTGCATTGTTAAAGAACTCATTAATATATATCATTGTTGAAATCCATTATGAATATTAAAATTATGAAATAAAATTATAAATTGTTATGCTTTTTAGTCCTTGATGATAGATGGAATGTCCACCTAAAAAAATTGGACGCATTAAAAATCCTATATACAATTCCTTTTTGGAAAATTCTCAAAAAAAAATATAAATTTAATAATTCAATAAAATAATATATTAATTGTTGCTTCAGAACCTATTAATTAATAAGCATGATTTGATTGTAATTGAATATATTCATAATTGTGAATTTCTAAATATCCTACCATTTGCAATCCACATAAATATAGTCGATTTAAACAAAAATATCAATACACAATCTATGAAAACTATCCACATTTTCGGAAAAATTTGGTGAAAGGGCCTTTTGGATGGAATCCAACCATCTTTATTCCCTTTCATTGGGCCTAAATGATAAATGTTGCTGGTCTCTTCTGCTTCATTATCATCTACGCTTCATTTAAAACTTTCGCAAGTATCTTGGTATGTCTTGATAGGAACTAGGAAATGAACTAAAAATGGTGAATCTTTCTCTCGATCTGGAAATGGAAATGTTAGATATGGGTTTCGATCTCAAGATTCAGAATATTAAGGTCAGGTCATTCACGAAGATCATATGAAAAATATTGGTGTCACTACTTGAAAAAATTATGTATAGATATGCACCCGACTTCGCTTCTTATAACATCTTGTATAGATTTGAATAAGCTACTGAACCAATTGTTGGATCATCAATTGCCATTACCAGATCAACTTCCGCTTCCTCAACTACATAATCAATCACATAATCTATTACTACGCTTGTTTCTTCCTTTTTTGTGGTTAACCATCTTAACGTACGATTGGACTTGGAACCTATAGAGTTGTATGGATGAAGGTATCGATCTGTACTTGTATGCTTAGTAGAAATGGAAGGTAGGTTGTTTCACAAGAAACAAGGTAAACCATATACTTGAATGCTTAGTAGAAATGGAAGGTAAGTTGTTTCACTCGAAACAAGGTAAACTATTGTATATGGTTCTTAAATATGTGCTTCAGGTGGATAAAATGCTTCCCTAGCTCCCTTTGCTACTAGTTCTACTGATATAGAGATTGGGAGATTTACTGGGACATTTCTTTAGAGAGACAGAGTTATTATATATAAAACACCACATAGGTTGAGACTTGACTTGACATAGTTTTGGATCGAGTACTTTGGATCAAGGTGGGTTGAGACTTGACTTGACTTGCAGCAAGGTGCTTTGGAAGTCTGCATATTGGGACATTTCTTTAGAGAGACAGAGTTATTTAGCTTAGTGAGGTGAGACTACAATGGGTAGAGGACAAGATGGTTAGATAAGAGTAATTACATAGTGCGATGGGATGAAAAGTAGAGGGGCCTTGAGAAGACTAGCCACCGAAAACACCCAAATATACAACTAATTAGATGTTACTATGGTCTGTAGTATTTGTGAGGCTAGGAAACTTTGACATTTTGAAGAAAAAAATCCAAATAATATATATATATATATATATGTATGAGCCCCTTTGATTTTATTTTTTAATAGCGTGTGTGAGAAGTATAATGCATGTAATTACCTTTACTAGCCACTTGTGTATGTAGTAGTAAAGGATAATTCATTTTAAGGAAACATTATAAGGATGAAAAACACAACAAGGAATTGAGGCATACTTGTGGTTAGGGAATGACATAATGACATAAGATTGATATAATATTATTTGTAAGATGATAAAAGTGATTATTTTTATATGTCAAAGTTTTTTTGGATGACAAGTGTGTTTAGTTTGCAATTAGAGGGATTAGTTGAGGGATTAGTTGTTTTCTTGTTATTTTTCTTATTAATTCAACAAAGGGGCACATTTTCATTTTTTTATTTTTTATTTTTTTTAAATTTAAGAGTAATAATATTTTATATGTTTTATTTAAAATAATAATTTTTAAACAAATATGTTAGTAAATTTGTTTAGGGTAGTTTGATTAGTAATTAAAGTATCGTGAGCCTTAAAAAAATTGAGAGATTTATGGTTCAAATCTTCCTAGTTGTGACCTAGTTTATGGTGAGGAAGACAAGTCATAGAACCACAGAGGTTTACTAGTAGCTATGTGTTAGATGAGTTGTTGGGTTCTTTTTTGATAAAATAAGAAAAAAAGGTTAATAAATTTCAATTGAATAGTTCACATCACACAATACTTGATAAGGCTTCATTGATGTGGTAACAAGTTAAATTTTTTTCAATAGAGGAGTCTAGAGGAGACTTGTGACATGCTACTTATCTAGGAGTCCTAGTTACCAAATACAAGCCTCAAAGGTGTCACTTCTTCGCCATTGTGACCATCATCTTATATAGTAACTATTATGTAGATTGTTCAAAATTATGAGAAATTGCTTGCTAAGAACTAATATTTAAAGATATGATTGATACTATGTGATTCTTTTGGATAATTTCAATCTCACTTCTTTGCTATTGTGACCATCATCTTATATAGTGACTATTATGTAAATTATTCAAAATTATACGAAATTGCTTGCTAAAAACTAATATTTAAAAATATTGTCATAGATTAATAACTTTATGTAAATAATCTCAAAAATAATAATTAATATGATAAATTATTGAATTTTCTTAATAGTTAAGACAAAATATCTTTAATTATTAATATAACTTGATAAAATGTTCATAACAAATTAAATGGAATAAATAAATATAATTAAGATATTGTAAATTATAAAAATATGAATAAATTTTATAATCTCAAGATACATGTGTTTTATTTTATTTTTTATACTATATGATCTACCATAACCTATACCCAAGGTATCTCATGAAACACCTCTCCTCTAACGATGTTATATTTGGAAACATATCAAAGAATGTATATTTTTTAATAACATTTTCTTTTAATGTGTTTTAATGATTCTAACACATCTACTAATTGGATAACTTCGGCCTTAGCCACATCTATAGTGTTAAACACACACATGGTGTATGAAGAAACTAAACACACACATAGAAAGATAGGCATGATATACTCATATTATTCACCATAGATGTACATTTATAATACAATGGTGTGACTCTTGGATTCATCTTCCAAGGTCACTTGGACTCCTTTGTGACTCTTCCCCTTCCACACCTACCCATATAGGATTAGGTGTTCAACATTTCCCCCCTTAATTCGAAGGGGTATGTGTGAGTCCAAGAAGAGAGTTGTAATACAAATCTGTAAAGTATGCATGGCAGCACTTAGGCTGAATCAGCTTTCTAAAATGTTGTCATAACAAGGTGGTTTGAGAATGACCACCAACATTAGAACGCAATGCTTATTGCAGTTCCCGAAACTTTTCCAAAACTGGAAAGAAGCTAAGGGCTTCTGCTAGAGGAATTGTCCTGCATATTTGAAAAGGGAGACCTTCAACCTAAAATAAGGGAAGTCTACAACCTGTGATGGTTTAAGGATGACCACAAACTCTGGAATTCTTGATGCATTTCCTAGAACTCTGCCAAGGCTGGCAAGAAGCTGAAGTCTTCTGCTAGAGGAAGTGCTCCAAATTATTTGAAGAGGAAGAATATGAACCTCACAAGGATGGTTTAAGGTTGTCCATCAACCAAAGGCATGCTCATGGGCATCCGTGTCTCTGGCTATAACTCTGAATCTGGAATGACAAATTGGGGCTCAGGCTCGCTTGAACTGTTGTGTCTCTAGCTACAACTCTGAATATGCAATGACAGGTTGTGGCTTAGACTCGCTTGATCTGACTTCGAAGCTTGTAGATGACTACCGTTTCCCCCCCTGTCAGGTACAAGGTGAGATGATGGTGAAAACTCAGCTGCAAATTTGCTCAATATTTGAGAACAAGTTCTGACATGCGACTTAAACATATTCTTGGTTGTCGATGCCCATTGCCAAGAAGTGATCCATCCAAGATGAATCTTTGTTCTTGTAGGAGGCTTGTTTCTGAAGAATTTGTGTGAAGAATGGGTGTGCTGACCACAGTGCTTGCATGGATGAAGATCAAAATAGTATCTTTTATATGGCCAACTCAATCACAGTGTTGGCATTTTACAATTTGTTGTTGTTATTGTGGAAGTGGAGCAGGATCTGGAATAGCTGCAGGTGAACTGTCATAAAGAAATCCGGCACTTTGAAATTTGATGGTCTTGGAGTAATCTGGAATATGAAAGGACACATCCTTGTCATATCCAAGACCAATTCTGTGCTTGTTGTGGACAAGCTCTTCCCAAGGTCTGATGATGGGCTTGGGAGGTGCAAACTAAATTGCTGCATATGCATGTAAATCTGCTCTTGTACAAGGAACTGAATGTGAATCAACTGCAACTTTATCTTCTTAATACTGGTGGGAGTCCTTCTCAATTTTCTGAACAGAAACAGGTTTAGAATAATGACTCTTTTGTTGAATTTCATCCTATTGAAGCTGAGATTCCAACTGCAAAAGCTCAATCTTGTCTTGTGCATCTTGCAAACAACTTTGAATATTACAAAGAGCATTCTTGCTCATTTTTACCATATCATGAACATTGGAATGAATGAGGTTATTCAACAACTCTAATGCCTCATTGATTTTAGCCATTTTTCTCAACAACTCAGGCTCAAAAGAAATAAAGGGTGTCGGCTTCAACCGATAATGCACCTGTTTACAATGTGATTCAAATTACTTTCAGAAAAATACAAATGACTTCAAAGAACTTTCAATTATGGAATTCCCAAATAACAAACTCTGCTACTCAAATTATGGAGGATCTCAAGGTATAGACTTGATTGTCTAACCGGCAAGCAACAATGACTTACATCAACAATTTTCCAACAACTCAAATTTACACTTCAAACACTGATTGCAACTATGAATGAAGAAGCTATATCCACTCACAATGTTAGCTCGTCACTGCAAATATTTTTGTAAATGTGTAGCAAAAACTATTGTGCAATAACTCTTAAATGCAGAGGATTTTCTCTCTTCTTCAAAGAGTTGTTTTACACCAACAATAACTCAACTCAACAAAAGGATGAGATTCAAACACTTTGATGTTTTATCTTACTATACTGCTTCACAATAGAGACTACTTTGATGTTTTATCTTACTATACTGCTTCACAATAGAGACTAAGAGAAACTCCAAAAAACCAGAAACTTTGTGTGGCCAAACTATGAGTGAATGCCACTGTTGTTTTGAAAATGATAACCAATTTACAACTTGTCTTCACATTGTCAAACTCTTTGAGAAAGTCACCCTTCTATATATGAAACAAATCATCAACTTCACTTTTCTCTATGTATACAATCTATTTCCTCATATGCCATTTCCTCTCTCTATATTGTTTTTTTTTTTTGAATTTTTTTTGTAGGGAAAACAGAGGTATTAACTGGGGGAGGTTTTATCTGGGGAAGGGTGAAACTGGTGAAGGTAAATATGGAGGAGGCGACTACTGGAGGAGGTTTTATCTAAAAGAATTTTAAAAACTAAAAAGCCGAAATTAAAAAAAAAAAAAAAATCATGGGAAGTAGATTTTAACTGGAATTTTTTTTTTTTAAAACTAAAAAGGCCAAATTGAAGGGATGTTGGGTGATGATAGCATAGGTTGAGTGGGGATTTGAGGGATGGAGGTTGCACAGGTGTGAGGGCTGCAAGTGGAGGGAGTGGGATAGCGAGGTGTGTGAGCGGATAGGGTTGAGTGCAGGTGTATGGTGGGTGATTAGCATGTTGTGGTGAGAGCAGGGTCAGGTTTGCTACGCTGGGGAATGGGGTTGAGGGATGGGAGGGTGCGGTGAGGGGGATGGCTGTGCCGTGGGGAGGGGTCAAGTAGTGTAGGCCAGTGTGCAGGTCGTGAGGGATTAAGGGGGGAAGGGCCGAGAGGGGGAGGGCTGATGTGTGAGGCCGCAAGTAGAGGGCGAGGATGAGGGAACGGGAGGGTGAGGGAGGGCTCGAGAGGGCCGAGAGTGGAGATGGGATATGCTGTAGTGAGGAGAGCTGGGCGTAGGGTGTGTAGGGTTTTATGGGAGTGAGGGAGCGTAGGTGTAAGGGTGAGCGTGGACGGGTTGGGTAAGGTTGAAGAGCCATGGGGAGAGTTGTGAGGGGGAGGGATGAGGGCGCATAGGTAGAGGCTGTATGCGACTGGTTAGGTGTGGAGTGTATGGGAAGGTCATTGGGATTATGTGAGAGCTATGAGGAAGTGAATGCAGAGGCCGAGGGCTCTGTGGGGGCCGAGGGGCCGAGTTGCCAAGAAAAAAAATTATTTATTTATTTATTTATTTTTATTTATTTTTTGTTTTTTGAACAGTAGAAGACAGCAGAGTAGACTACAACAGAGGGAAATTTCAGCATTTGTATAATTTTCTGAGGGAGTGGTGTTGAATATACAACCGAGAATTTGTAAAATAATTTGCAGAAATTGCAGGAAATTTTGCCAGAAAAATACAACTGAGAATTTGAGAATTGCAGAGGGTGAGCATAATTTCACAAATGTACAGCTTAATTTGCAGAATTTTCAGGTAAAAAACCCATAATTTTTCTTTTTCACCACAATATTTTTCTTTCCAGCTGCTCTCCAATGTGCAAAAATTAAAAGTAGGTAGAAATTGCAGGAAAAATTCAGAATTGGAATGAGCAATGAGAAAACCTGCAGGGTTTAAGATGCACAACGTTGCTCTTCACAAAGCTAATTTTCGAGTGCTGCAAAAATGACTGCTGCATAAAACCTCTTAATGCTGCAAAAATGATCAGAATTTTTGCAGATATACACAGGCGACAAAAAAAAATGGCTCACTGAAGGTTGAGCTAGTTATGAATGTATGAGCTCTGATACCATGTTAAACAAACACATGGTGTATGAAGAAACTAAACAAACACATAGAAAGATAGGCATGAGATACTCATATTATTCACCATAGATGTACATTTATAATACAATGGTGTGACTCTTGGATTCATCTTCCAAGGTCACTTGGACTCCTTTGTGACTCTTCGCCTTCCACACCTACCCATAGAGGATTAGGTGTTCAACAAATAGTGTAATCAATAAGATGCTCTTCTTAATCATCATTTGTTTTATTCTTTTTTACTTGATAAATTTACAACCCTTGATTACCTGCTCTAAAGATTTCTTGAATATGTTATCTTTATTTTTGGGTTTTTTCATTGGATTGAGTACGTTTCTTTACAATTTTCTCTGGTAACATTTTAAACCAAAATACAAGAACAATGACATTAATAATCACATTGAAAAATTTAATGCTTAAATTCTCAAACTATTACATAAAACTATTTACTCACTTACTATATTATTTTATGTGTGGAGTGAATAAACTATCTAATACTACTCCTACAATGAAATTCTTAATACAAGATTTCTAGGTTCAACCCCCTTCTAATAGGAAATTAGAGATAAATGAGCTGACTTGATACCATTTGAAATAGTGAATACTCCTACAATGAAATGGCTTAAGAGATAATTTCAATATTGAACCCCCTTCCAATAGGAAATTAGAGATGAATGTAATTGATACCACTTGAAAATAGTGAGGATTATATATACAATTGCATGAATGACAGCTAAAAAAACTCTTTGGGCCTAGAGTATGTCCTAAAAATATTTATGCTCGGCTAAGAGCATGTATTGCTTTAACGTAGGGAAATTGGTTAATGACCTAAGACTTAGAGGCATTTATCATGAGTGAAAGTCTACCCCCTTACAAATCACTAGTGGGTAATTCTAGATGGTATTTTTTTCCTTGAATAACAATGATGAGTTAGCTTGAATTCGTGGATAGCAACTAATGATGATTGTCTCAACAGTTGGTTTCACAATTGAGTTATGATAGTTTTCCCATTATTAAAAAAAAAAAAACCCAAAACTCTTATTAATATTTTAAGTAGAGAATTACATGTCAATATATAGGTTTTATGTCATTCAAATAGACATGAATGTTTTACACAAATTACATAGACTAAAAGTAAATAAGCATATGTCAAATTTATCCCAATGCATGTGGAATTAATAGTATAGAACACAAGGTACAAATGTTGACACACATGGATGTTGGATGTTATTTCCAACAATACACCTTCCTTTGAGTTATGGGAAAAATATGAAATGATTTATCTTTTCATTCCTTCGCTAAGTCTCTCAATAGTTGTAATTGTGGCTTAAGGGTTTATTCCTTTATGATATATTTTCATTCTCATGGCCCTTATGGATCCTAAACCATTCTCTTTCCTTAATCTCTTTCTAATATTCTCCTCCACCTCACGTCAAGATGTTGGATAACTTTGGTGGCTTACTGGTTCTAACTCTATTGAACTGAATACAATATGCTACCTCCATGACCATAGTGAGGTTTTGACTAATGTTTATTTCTACAACATTAACCTTAACAATAGACAGTGTCTCTTGCTGAAATGTGGTATGTCGCACCATGGCTCCACCTTCCCTAGATATCAACCTAGACTAATCCTAAAACAAAAAATTTCCTTCAAATATGCCTCTCTTTATGGTAATTATTTGGTAGGGTCCTTTATCACGTCTAGGGACCAAGGGTTTTTATGGAATTTGAATATCCTCCCCCTTCTATCGTGACAGTGTCAGATATAATAGAATAATATATGTATTTCAAATATAATGGACTCATTTTCAAATTTTTTAACCCCTGATTTAATCTTGTGGATCTACACAAGTGGATAACCTCATATTGAAAGCTAACAAAAAATGAAAAATCATGTATCTATCCTTTCACAAAAGCATTCTTTGACCTAGAATTTGATTTTCTAGAAGATAAAGACCTCATCCTGAAATTCGGTCCATGTATTTACGGAAAATGTAAGTTTATGCATGAAGCCTTTTGGTGAAACCTTCAATATTGCATTAAACACCCCATATTTTGTCTCAATCTAGATTATACTATGCAAACTCCATCTCTATTTTTACAAATTTGATTCATTCAAAGATATTAGAGATGTCAATAGAGGAGTAGAAAAAACAGGAAGCCACCTCACCATCATCATCAAGGTCTAAGTTTTAGGGGTTTGGGTTGTATTTTATTTTGAATTATAATTGTTTAACTTAATTATTTGAGTTAAAATATGTTTAACTAGTTCTAAGTGATGGATGAGCTAGTGAGAGGTTCAGTGAATTAAATCTAATTTATTTCACATGCAGTGATCAGTCATATAGCTAATAATTATTTATAAATAGTTGTTGAATTTGAGTTTTATGGAAGACCCAATTGTTATTGGATTTAAAGGGAAGTATACTATCATTTGTATAATTATAAAATTGTACAAATCATGCATGAGGTCAGTAGGATGTCGTGGATGAATCGCCAAATCAATTCTTGGGAATTTCCTAACTAATAGGGGCTAAATTTAGTTGGAAATGCATAATAAAGGTTGAGCAACCCAGAGGTAGGAAATTGGTTAAGTATTGCAACAAACTTGTTGGGATCAGTGTGAGACAATCAGAGATAGTGCAGAGAGATCTCAAGCCTGAGTAAAGCAATGTATTGTTTCATATTCTTAACTTAATGTAGTATATAGATAACAAGGTTTTTAGTTTAGGATTTCCCCAAATAAATATTTGTGTTCTACAGTTGAAATTATTTCTCTTTTTTTTTCATGTGATTGTGCGATCATAATTGTTTTCCGCAATTTGTAGAATAGATTAAAGTATTTTGTTTTAGTATATTAAAAGATCAATTGAATCTATGTGGATTTTATACAATCATGTTTGAGCTTTCTCATCATCAACATTGGTTCCTCAATCAATTTAGAGCCTAGAGTGAGTTGTTGGTTAAAAATTGTTTTAGGTTGGTGCCTCAATTTGGTTGTAGCCTATCATAAGTATCACCTTACATGTTTTGGGGATAGGTGCCTCCAGTAGGTCAGAGCCTTCAAACCTATGTAATGAATTGAGGCATGTGAAGAAGAATAATTTTTGGTCTTCTCTGGTATGGATTTCAACATGAAATCTTGTCTCTTTAGGATGTGATTGATTATTAATGCGTCATAAATATGTCAATATTTATAATGCATTATTCTATTTATTTTATATTAAATATGGTTATGATTTATTAAAGTATGATTAGTTGATTATGAAAGTTCATGAAATGGTAAAATTTCTCACACAATGATTCGACCCCCCTTCATAGTATGAAATTTGTTTGAAAAATGTGAATAAAATTAGGTTAGCTTTTGGAATAATTAACTATTGTAAGGTTAATTTTATGGGAAGATGACTATGATTTGAGTAGCATATAAGCCCCCAATTTTTTTATGGATCCAACTATGCCTTTTGGATGATAATGAAGGAGACATATATCATCTTCTTGGGAGTAGATGTTTGGGAAATTTTGGAGATCAACTATAAAGTCCCTAATTCTATTTCAAATGATACAACTGATAAGGTAATATATACATACAGTGTACAAGCTAAGCATGCTATTCTATGTGGCATATAAATTTCTAAATTTCTCAAAGTAATGTATTGTAAATCAACCCATGAGGTATGTAAGAATATCCAAACATATTATGAAGGGGATGCATAAGTTATAGAATTCAGGATATTAAAATTTAAAGAGATATCAGAAGCATAAAAGTTGATCGTGGATATGATTCATGCAACTCTCTAAACACAATATGAGCTAATAATAAAGGAGGAAATATTAGGAGACAATGAAGCATATTTCAAAGTAGCCAATGAAGAGGAAAACAATGAATATTGTATACAATTTCATTGTAATGAAGAAGAAGTGAAGTTCAACTGGAAGCTCAAACGAGAAACTAGCATGTTCAAAGGTAGTTTTCCTTTTAAGTTATCTAAATTTGTAACGATAGGTCATTATGCATCTAAATTTCCTTGTTAGTATGAAATTTCGTATAAGTTTTACCAAAAATATCTAAATTAAGTCACAGGTGACTAGTGACCCTAACAACAATCGTGTTTGGTTATACTTTAGATCTGCAATAAGAATGTGAGAAAAACCTACAGAAAAATAAATGTATGTGAACTAAAAGAAAAAGGAATAAACTGAATCTAATGTAATAACCCAATTATGGAAAGATATTTAAATTAATAATCCTTTATTAATAACACCTGGTGAAGGAGATTTACAAAAGGGTCACAAATCACCCTTCGTGTGATGGGTCCATTGATGTCCTTGACGCTTCAGTATTAGATATTCCTCTCTCAATATGTGAAAACTCAAAAACTATGTAGAACTCTAGTGGGAGCTCATAAATATGGAGAAAATGATAATGATCGCGGTGAAAAATGAATGAAAAATCCTCTTATTTATGACAAAGTATTTGGTTTATCTCGAAAATGGAGAATAATGAAATATTATTGACCAAAATATAGATCTAACCTTTAGGGATACTATATTATATTTTTTGAGACGGAAAACATATTCAAAATGGTCAAATATCTTTATTTAGAAATAATTAAGAAATAAAATGATTTATTAATTATTTAGCGAACATTTAGAAAGGTGTGAAAATAAAATAATTATTTAATATTTATTTAACAACTATTCCAAGGATGGAGTTAAGGAAAAATAAATAAGTAGTGATTTATATAATTATTCCTAGGTGATTTACTCAAATGTGACAAGGAATAATTATCAAACAATGATTTAATAATGATTCCGAGAGAAAATCAAATAAATAATGGTTTATTCAATTATTCTCATGGAGTTTTTAAATTTTAATCAGAAATATCTTAATAAAAATGTTTTATTAAATTATTTTCTATACTAAAAGTGATTTTACTATGGTAAAATTAAACTTACATAGTGTATTTCGATCCACCAAGTTAGAGATGGCTAGGTGATCATTTTTTGGAGATAACAGTCCTTATGCTGAAATCAAAGAGAGTGATGATGAGTCAAGACCCAAGTCCAAGCATCAAAAGAAGAATCAAGATTGTAAGGAGAAGAATTTATATTTGGAAGAGAAAAGTGTCAATGAAAGAAATGAAAGTGTGACTAAAGAATAAAGTGGTGAAATATTATTCATTGCTAAGAACAAAGAACCTAAAGAATAAATAGACTACGGGGGAGAACGTAGAAGTGCATTAAATAAAATAAATATCCTCAAAAAGAGGGAAGGTCAACTAATGCATAAAATTCAAGACTAAAACCCAATTGAAGACATTATTCTTGCTCTCAAAATCTAACTAGACGCAAAAAAATGGTAAATGAAATTTTGTCAGAATATCAAAATGAGAAAGAAAAAATTGGTGAAATACTAGAGGAATTTGTCAAAATATCAAGTGTTCCTCTTGAGAGAATAATGTGAGCAACTCAAATAAAATCTTCATAAAGGGGATAAATCCCTATATCACATTCTCAGTAAGTAGTTCTCCCCTCTCATTAAAATAGGTCTTGGCTATCAAGAAGGTGACAAGGAAACCAAAAAAGTGGTATCTCAAGGACATCAAATGAAGATCATCCTAAGAATATTGATCATGCATTCATTGCATCTAGAATAAATTACCTTAAAGATCCAAATAAATATCTAGAAGCAATTATCTTAAATATCCAAAGAAATTTATGAACCGGGACAAGAATGTTCATTTCAATGACTCTTGGGATAATCCTAGAAAGGAGTAGAGCACAAGAAGCTAGAGTGAAGGGAAACAATCTCTCATGACAAAGAATATTGAAAGGGAGTCCCACAGAAGAAATGAGGTAGGCTTTGAAACTAAATAAATGAATATGACTCCCTTAAGGAATCTTCAGAAAGTATCTACTAGCAGCAATGTAGTAGGTGTTGGAAATCAAAAAATTAATATGGTTCTTAAAACAAATAACTTCAGAAATTCAAGATATCCCTATACATCTTGGTATAATTTTTTTTTTTGGTTATTATTTATCATGCACAAAGTTTGACCCCAAATCATAAAATTGTAGGACCTATGATGTTGTGAGGTATAGAGGACATGATCAAGTAACTTCATCGATACATGTGGATAAAATTAGGAGAATCCCCAAGCCATTTCCATAAATATTCATGTCAAAATTTTAATGTTACATATGTCACAATGAATATCATATGGCATGAGATTGTATAATTAACTCAATATGGTATGACAAAGAGGTATTTCTTCAATCAATACAAGGAATAATTATTTAAGATAGAGAAGAATAAATAATGATATTGATTACATCTAAATTCTTAGATCGATCCCTTGGTGAAGACTTACAAGACTATCATTTTTTGAATCAATAATTTAAGAAAAAATAATATGTGGGAAAAATGAGCACCTTAATATGAGAGAAACATGTGAATTGTGAGAGATTCCATTTTTGCTTGATGATGATATATCATATATAATGTAAGGGTATACATATTCTATTAGATGTAACAGATAGGGAAGTTAGCTCTCGGGGGGATACATTGAAAGTGCATGAATAATGATGATCAAAATTGGTAGGAGGATACTTTGAAATTATAAGAACAATTATGGGTACAATTGGTAGTAGGATACTTTCAAAGTGTAGTAATATTTACGAACAATAAATGGTTGCATGATATCAAGGATGGGCCTTGAATAGGTCCATTGGAAAGTGCATGATCTCAAGGGGAGACCCTATCAGAATGGCACATGATTATTGTGGAGCGATAAAAAGGGTCTTTTTAACTCCTAATTACCTTCACATTAATTATCAACCCAGGGACGACTTTTTATTTCAAGAGTGTACTCAGTCTGAGGCGGCTATTTACTCAAGAGTAATGTTTTGCAGTATAGTGCTTAAAATGCAAAAGTAAATGAAAGCTGGAAACAAAATCTAATTGGAACAGCAAGAAACTGAAATGTTCTAAACTAAATAATTCACTCAAACAACCATCAATTGAGGATACAGTAGCAATAACTCATTCCTCTGGATATTGATGCAATTGAAATCAAACCGGAACAAGACAATCATTCATTCATTCGGAAATCAACAACAAAATACCTTGAAGCCTAAATCATTCATTCGGAAAAATAAGCAATGTATCAGTCAAGGGTTCGACAACAATAGCCCATCCCTTTGGAAACTGATGTAACCAAAAGTAATCAAGGAACAGATCATCAATCTGGGGACTAGACAGCAAATTCCAATGCCCACTATAGTTTCAGATCATTCTGCACACCAAAGCAAAGATAATGCGAATAACAGGAAATGGAACAGCAGATAAGGAATGGAACAGTGACTAGGAAATTATAATAGCAACTGAATTTAATAAGAAACAACCCCTTAGTCTACAAGAATAAATGCAATAATTATGTCCTACAGAAATCGGATAGAAATCTCCTATCTTTAAAGATGAATCGAACAACACGCAGAAATAGAACAGCATTAACTAATAATGAATATGAAACAACGATGGAAAGTCAAATACAAATGCATAATAACTTAACACATGGCACACCTCAATAGCAATCTGATCTTGGTAATCCACTTGTCAGTATTAGTTATAAATAATACGACTGTCTTTTAGAATGGAGCAGCAACGTTCATAAATTCAACAATCACAAGGAAATATAATTTCTACGATGAATTCAATAATACCAATGGTTAAATGTTACAACACAGACATTCCATAATTGAATAGCAACGGTATCCTGTAAAAACCATTTATATCAGCACTTAAAGAAACAGCAATGCGTTGCAAAATCGATATGATATTTATGTCTCAGAAAATGAGATTACGTGACAGAGCTGTGATGTAAAATAATAGAACATACCAGATTACCAAATAAAACTGATAAGAAAACCACACATAAAACAAAATAATATAATATACAGTAGCAGCAGCGTACTCCACCAGAGGCCGGGCCCTTAGCCGCCAGCGGATGCTGCTGGGCTACTTCGGAATGAAAAGAATGAACAACAACTCCCGAATCAGGTATTAATCATTAAAGTGTGAAATCATTACAACAGCAAATGCTTGAGAATTACATCATGCAACAATCCCTATCCTATCATGAATAATCCACCATCATTCTTCATCATTTTTCCATCTGAAATCATCCCCAAAATCCCCTCCATCTCTGATCTCTGTTTTCATTTAAATAGAGAGAGATCAGAGAGAAGTCACAATAAAGATAAGTACATCATAATTTCTATTACAAAATTAGATTGTTTCCAACCAATTGATCAACAAGAAGATATATTTCCATCCAGCTTTCAACAAGAGCAAGACGAATTTGGCTTTGCAGCTGAGATTTGGAGGACGGCCGCAACAACAAATCTCAGAAAATCGTGCTCAAAGAACCCTGCGTTTCTCTCAGTAAAAGCCGAATTTGGGCAAACCGTTCTTTAATAAAGTTAATTGGGTCCGTTCTGGACAAAACCCATGTTCCGGATTTTCTAGATTCTGCTTCATTTGCTCGAAATCTCAACCGCAAAACCGTCACTTCTTATTCCAGTGAATTTCTGAGTTGGCACTTTTAATGATCAAATCTTCAATCTGGAAATTATCTTGGAGGCTAAAAATGGTGAATAATGTTACAACTGATTTATTAAAACTGTCATTGATAAAATCATGCATAATCATCAATTTATTAGAAATAAAGGAGAATAAATAACATTCATTCATAAGAGCATAAATCATTATAAAATGGATTTATGTAATAAATTATAATAAATGACATGATGAAGAATAATAGAAATGGGTGGAATAAGCGTTCAAAAGTGATAATAATAATGGTATATTAACGACCCAACAATTATATGGTTATAGGAAGGCAACATGGATCTATTAGATCCATAGTATCTTAAAAAAACATGAACAATTCAAGAAAAAATTTCATCATGCTAATAGAGACATTATTTCATACAATAATAGCTTGTGGAATTCAACAAACACTTGGAATAAGTAGACATTTAAATGGAAGATAGGGAGACATTATAGGATTAGGCTCATCGATGAGTATGGAAATTTTTATGTACATCTTGGACCCATTTCCATTGATGTCTAAGGGGAAGATACTGCAAACATTGATATAGACATTGAAGGAAAGAATGCAAACACTGACAAAAGGAAAATACATGTAATAAAATAGTGATATCCTTTAGAACTATGTCATGAGGAGTTTGTTGCAAGATTTTTTTATTAACATCAATGACCATCAATGTCTAATGGTGGCCATCAATGATATATGGGGAGATTTTTGTACAAAATGTTTTCATTGATGACAACAAGATGTTCAAAGGGAATTTCTAAGGAAATAGTTGTATCAGTGATGAAGAAAAATTAGAATGATAGATACGCGTCTTATGGGTACTCATCAAATAACTAAAGGTATTCTAAATTTTATTGAGGTTATAACAAGATTATGATGTCATAATGATTGTATAAAAAACATGGTTATGTAGGTCTCATTGATACATTTTCAAGGATATGTCCCACTTTGAAAAACTCTTAGGCAATGAGAAGTCGTTTTCATCTAAAGTTTGATATTAAATAAGGGACCAAAAAATTGGGAAGAAACCTCCAAAACATTAATTTGTTAAACAATGCATACATTTTCTTGGAAGATATATTTAGATTACACAGAATCTCAAACATTGTGGTGATGGATAAAGACTCTAAATATATAGGAAATTTCTAAAAGGGTTTTCTTTGGGGAGTAGGAACCTAACTCAGTTTCATCAACACCTATGACATGCAAACAAATGGACAAATAGAAAGGAAAATCAGAATATAGAATACATGCTTAGGTTAAATGTTATGGAAAAACCTAATACATGGAAATAATGTCTATATCTGACTGAATTTCCATACAATATTGGGTACCAATCATATTTTAAATGATCCCCTCTAAAGTTCCATATGGAAGGAAATATAGAACACAAGCAACTTGGGATAAATTAGTTAGTTAAATAATGTTGGGCCAAAACATGCTCAAGGAATTATAATAGGTTATATAAAAGGAAATACAAAATTTATATTACATGCAAGGAAGAAAAAAAATTTACGTAGTTAGAAAAAGGAAACCTTGAGAGTTGGCTGCAGTATACCATGTCTACCTAAGACTGAAGTAAAAAATAAACATACTCAAGTTGGGATGTTTCACCAAGCTAGCAAGAATATATTGTGGTCCATTCAAAATATTGGCCCACAAAGGCCCGATAGCCTATTAACTGGCATTGTCAATAAACATAAGAGTACACAATAATTTTCATTTCTCTTTTATGAAAATGTGTGCATGATATATCTCATGATTTGTATTGAAATTTTATATAGATGGATATAGAGGGATGTTTCCTAACATAGCCCATATGCATTCTTTATGGAAGGGAGAACAAGCTTCAAAATTGGGTCATCAAACAAGTTACAGTGATGTAGAAGCATTACAGTTATAAGAATGTTACCTGGGAGATGGAGGATGAATTTAGGGAAGCATATCCATATTTCAACTAGGGTTAAGGAATTGAATAAAACACCAAGGAACCTATTTAATATTAGAGGGAGATAAATGTAATACCCTAAAATTTTACTCTTAAAAACTACTATGAACTATTATTTTAAATTAATCCACATGAATGGGTGGAGAACATTGTAATAAATATTGTAGAGAATTTGATTTCAATAATAATAACTAAACATATAGAGCGATATTAATGAGTATGGGTTTTGATTTTATATAATATTATTCTACTTAACTAATGACAAACTATGAAAGACAAATGGCAAGTCCAAAACTATGATTCTTTGAAATGAAATTTAGGTGGGGGACAAACATCAAATTTTAAGGGACCACCTAATATAGAGGGGATATAGCATGATGGTGTAACAAGTCAAAAGAAATAAATAACTAATGATAGGAGGTTCTACACATGTTATGAGGATGGGAAGAGTCAAGCCTAAGTGAAAAAATAATTGAGGAAGAGGAGTCTCATTATATGGAAGCACATAAGAATTCGTTAGGATGATCCATATCTACGAGTTTGAATATATATTATTGGAATGTGAATAAATCTATAAAACCAATAATATGCACAAGGAATTCATCTCTATAAAACCATAACCTAGGCCTAGGGGTGCCTCTGTAACAATATTTATCTTATCGATCAACTATGGACGGGTGGATCGTCCCTCACAAATATGCATCGCCTCATATACTAATAGGTTTATTGGACCATCAATGTGTGTATTGCAAAAATGACATTAATTGGCATGATTAGTTACGCATGATTCTTCACCTAAAATTAAACTACTAATAATATTAATATCATTTTCATACATACATGGAACTGAAATCTTGTAGGACTCTATGTCAATTGCTAAGAATCATTCTAATATGTTTTATAGATAAGGATAAGTCTCATCCAAGCACTAAATACCAATATTATTACTTGCAAGTTTTTTAGAATCAGAAACTATATGAAAAAAGGTGTTATTCCCTCTAACATATTACCTATTTTATAATTAATTGTTCAATAGAATAATACCTATCTAAGTGGTTTAATGAGAAGGTTTTAATACAATATATATTATTGAGAAAATGGTTCATCTTCTACACAGAAGGAAATACACCAATAGGTCAAAACATAACTATTGTAAAATATGCAATCTCCAATATTCCTTAATTACCTATCAATAAACACTAGAACATATCCAAAACTCATTTCCTACACATTGGAAAAGTAAGGACTATACAGTCTCTTAGGCCTCCCAAAGTTGCGAAGCATCAATTTAAACAATAAAAAACACAATCTTATTGAAAATAATATATATTGAAGATTTAACATAGGCTTAGCTATTATCATAGGCTATGATTTCATGAATATCAAAGAACAAGTACAACTAGGAAAACCAACAAGATATCACAATAGAGCTAAACATAATTGCAAAGTAATGACGTCATCTACCAGAACAGAGCTACACTACATAGATTCTAGAATAAATATCTAATTATAACCATTATGTGGAAACTTATAACTTTGAAGAAGAAGACTTTCAAGAAAGGTGGGCCACCCTATGAGGTATGTCATATCAATAAATAAGAAAAAGATATGCCAAAGATAAGTCATGTTGTGTATCTACTCACCCAAGAAATATAATTATGTACACACCTAGAAGTTTATCAATGAAGGATATGGAACGATGTATGGCTAGGGTTCCCTTTCAAAGTACTATTACTATTATTATCGATATCTTGAGGATAAAACTCTAATTGAGAATGCAACAATAATAAACAATCTTACATTTTGTCTTAGGACCTTCGCACAATATAATTAGGATTAACATAACATCATGGTAGAATCAAGGGGCTATGGAAATACATACTAGTTATATTCACTATCAAAGGGAGTCATAGAAATAACTAACTATGCATAAGGTCCACAAGTATCAAATACTTGTAGGCAATTAGTAAACTAAACAATGTCCCTTAATTACCCAAAGAGAAATTATTAATCATTTATAAGTATGAAGAACAGTGTCGTTGGGAGTTAGCAATATCCAAGACACTATAGTTATAAGTTCAAAATATTCGGGAGATCTGTGATACCCATACCAATTAGTAATATTTGGAGAAAAAAAAACAAAAGTTGTATACAAAGGGGGCGATATAAGCTGCATTAGGGGGGAGGGGGGAGTGGTGATACTCTCATCATCGCGCTAATGGTCATTGCATTTTAGGAACTAATCTAGAAGAAGACACATGGAACAAATTACCTCTCTTCCTCATTTTGTAGCTTCACATTATTAGAGTCTTTATTCCAACTAATAAATTATCCTACCCAAACCATGCGAGGGATAAAATAGTATCCTAAATGGAAGGAAGAAAATTTAAAAACTCAAATAACCATAAATGAAAGTCCAAATGTTAAAAATACCGATAATATTTCCAAAACTATTCATTTAACTAAAAATTTTAAGGGATCACTATCAAAATGAGGATACATTTTACGTAAGGAAGAAATAAAACATGGGTAATCACTTTTGCCAACATTGAGATATTTAGTATGGAAAGGGGGAGAAAAATAAAATTAGGAGAAGACCACCGAGCTGAAATGAAGAGTAAATGAGAAAATGGAAATGTAAATAGAAGCCATAACTCCATATGGCATGCCATAGACAACTATAAAAGAGTAAAGAAAAATGCACAAAGCTGAAGGGAAGGGTAAATGAGATGTTGACCTTGCAATGATAAATCTAGAAGCCATAACACCTTAAGGTATGTATGAACCCTAGTATTGGGATTTTCTCACTAAGAAATAGAATCTACCATCCACTTGTAAATTGACTATCTCTTATCCCTTGGATTAGCCTTAGTTGGACTAACAAACAGAAAAAATCCAAGTGTCAAACCAATATCAACTATCATGTTCAGGACAAGCAGGTGATCACCATTGATTCATAATATAATAGTAAAAAACCGTTAAAGCAGATAATAGGTTGATGGATGGAGATATAAAGGGGTTATAGAAGTTCCATGCAAATTATGCAGGGGGAGGAAGTGGCCATAATCTCATCATCATGTCGACGGCCACTACGTGTTAGGAAAGCATTCAAAATTAGGTACGCGAAACAACTTACCTCTCTTCCTTCATTTTTATCTTTGCATTATTACACTCTTACTTCCAAGTGACAAATTCTCCTTCCCAAACCATACTAGGATAAAATAGTATCCTAAATGGAAGGAACAAAATTAAAGAACTCAAATAACCATAAATGAAAGTACCAATGTTAGAAATACCCATAAGATCACCAAAACCCTTCAATTCACTACAGAGTGCAAGGGATAACTATCAAAATGAGGATACATTTTGTGTAAGGAAGAAATAGAACATTGATAATCACTTTTGCCAATGCCAAGAGTTTTAGAACACAAAAGGGGAGAACAAAAAGAGAAACAGATTACGTGGAGAGTAACCCACTCTCTTACACCACTCTTGCACGCAAGAAAGAAATATCGCTATAGATAGTTTGTTTGTGTATTGTGTTGGTACAAGGTGTCATGGGGATAGATTTTGATAGTCAAAGTAAAATATTTCTAGTAAAGAACCCAATGTATAATTCTAAGATAAAGAATATTGATGTTCAATATCACTTTGTACGATTGAAGAAAAGAAGGTGTTGTTGGTGAAGGAAATTTTTTTGAAGAATGTTGTGGATTAATTACTAAAATCCATGAACAATGAAAAATTCTCTGGGTATAGAGAAGCAATGGAAGAAAAGAAGGTGTTGTTGGTGAAGGAAATTTTTTTGAAGAATGTTGTGGATTAATTACTAAAATCCATGAACAATGAAAAATTCTCTGGGTATAGAGAAGCAATGGGAATTATTGCCTTCGATTATTAATTGCATAATGTGTTTCCCCCTTGTGTGCTCAGAGAACCAAAAGTGGGATAATGTTGGATATGTATTATATTGTTTACCTGACTACCTTGAACTCTTGTATGTTGCACTGGGAATAATGAGGGGTTCTCATGGTGGATAAATGTTCTTGTTCGAGGGGGTCCTAAGGGGAAGAAACCCCCTTTCATGGGGGTTCAGGAGTAGTGCCCCCAAAATTTTCATGTTATTTTTTGGGTGGTTTCTTACGTCCACTTTTGGTAGCTCTTTCCATGTGATGAGCTTTTTCATTTAGCAACTTTGTGTTGAATGGTGGCTCATCCCATGGATTTCTAGTTTTGATTAAGTAAATATGGTTGTATTCTAATCGAGGGTAAATGGATTGGTAGTTTGTGGATGTTGGGGGATATGCATATTATATCATAATAATGTAAATCATAATAATGTAAAGAAGAATATATTGAAAAATATTTTGGGTTCCCCTAGTTTGGCTTTGAGTGTAAAAAAATTATGTTAGTGTGTGTGCTTTCCATTGCAACTTTTTTGTTTTATTAAAAAATTCTTTGCAACAATTAACTGTACAAGGTTAAAACATACATTACTCATCACATGTTTGAAAATAAGTTCTCTTACACCAAAATCTGTATTTTAAGGATTAATACAAGCTTTCATCTCATGGGCATAGAGGCCCCTAAATCCATGCCCTTTACATGCAATGGCGTAATAGTGATTGTGATACTGCTTACAAGTGAAACACTTAAGAAAAATAATTTGTCATGGTAAGAAATATTATTCAAAATATTGAATTACTAGAATTTTCATTTTCCTACTTAAAATATGTCTTTTCATTTTTCACTATAATTTACTGTCCTAAACCATTACTATTTTCCAAAAAAGCTCATGAAAACCATATCCAACGTAAAAGTTAATGATCACTTCAAAAAGTTTTATTTTTTATTTAACTGTAAATTTCAAAATACTTAAATCCAAAAAACTTTATTATATTCCAAACGCTAAGTCTCTTCGTTGGCCATTGTTATCACCAACAAACCAATTGATTTTATTTAATACATCATAGTGTTCATTTATAAGTGACTCATAGTGAAAAGCTACGTAGAAGCATTCAAGAAAGCCAGCTATCCATAACATGCCCCCATACATCCAAACATACATACATGCGCACGTTACATTTCATTAATACAAAATAGAAATCGTTAAAGAGGAATCCTACGTTGGTGAGCGAGAGAAACAATAATCGTTAAGAATCCAGATCGTTAGGAATAAGAATCGTTAATTGAAAAATTAGTATAAAGCTACGTCCCTTCTCGAATCAAATTCAACTATCATCTCCTTCAACTGCAACGGAAATGGAAATAGAGAGACAGCAGGAGGGCGAGGTACGCAGTGATGGGATTGTGAGACTGAAGAGCTCCGATGGCAAAATATTCGATGTGCCAGAAGCGGTGGCGTTGCAGTCGGGGAAAATAAAGATATTGGCGGCGGAATCCGGCTTTGAAAATCCCATTCCTCTGCCGTCTGTGTCCAGCCACATTTTAGAAAAGATTGTCAAGTATTGCACACACCATGTTGATCATCCCCTAGGTCCCTGGAGATCAAAAGATGATGTTGACCCATGGTATGCAGAGTTTGTGAATGTGGATCTTTGCACTCTCTTCCAACTTGGATGGGCCGCCCAGAATCTGGATATCGCGACGCTTCTTGATTTGGTCTGTCGAATTATTGCGGGTGAAATTACTGCGTGCAAAACACTCGAAGAAGTGAGAGAGATGCTGAACATTCAAAATGACCTTACTCCCGAAGACGTGGAGGCCATCAAGAGTCAATCTCCTTGGGCTTTCGATGACTGAACTCGCTCGAATTTTATTACTATAAAAATCAATGGTTAGCTTGTACTTCTTATTCTGTAGAATGTTTAGTATATAAAAAATTAGTATTTTGTAAGAGGCTGCGAGCTACGTGTGTTTTGAAAAGTTGTTTACCGTAATTGATATTAGTATGTTTGGTTATGATTTGTTTGGTTATTCAATCATGAATATAGTGGCATAATATTAATAAAGCTGGTAAAGGTTAAAGCTGCTGGTCTTCATCTTGTTTTTGTTAACCTATAGAATGCCTTTATGCAAGTTATTAGTTTTGCAATATTTTTTTTGGATAAGGGTAAAATTGATGAAACTCATTGATAGTATTTGCTGTGTATTTTTTCATGGTATTTTTCATATTTAAGTATTTAGATGATTTTGATTTTATTTATTTATTTGTGTTTTGTTGGGAACTTCGCTTTGCTAATTCTAACTTGATCCCAGGACGAAAACCTCTAGTGGTATTTATTGAAAATATTTTATTTAGAACATTTTAATGCGCCACATCTGTTGATTATTTCATTGTTTGGGATCTTGCAAGTTCACATGAGTAATAATTATCATTAATCCCAATAACAATTATTAAACTCCTTGTTATTGTATTGTTCTCTATTTCTATATGGTATTTTTTTAAAATATTAAATTAAAATTGAACATAAAATAAATTGTATATAATTTAATAACAATGATATTGTTGTCAATTGAATCAATTTTAAATGGTCAAGAAATTACAGATGTACTATATTACTATTTTTAACTGTAGTATTACATCACAACATCTCCTCAATAATGGACTATATGGCCCCTATTGGCACAATAAATTATATTATCATATATGTTACTGATGAAAAATCCTTCAAATTGCCTATGAAATTATGATATTTTAAAAAATAATTTTACAAAAGTTTATCTTTAGAGTTGCTCTTGAGCTTGAATTTTTTCTAAAATTCCAAAAAAATTTCATCCCCTATGGATCCTCTAGTGACAATACTCATCCCTAATTACATGGCTAAAATAAATACCTCTAAATCAAAAAGATAATTAAACCCCAAAACCGAACAAAAAAAAGTTAGATCTAGATGTTTCTAAGAGAAACTTCTAAATTAAGTAACCGTATTTATAAAACATTATCAACATTGTTTTATATAATATTCTAGAACCTTAAATTCAACAGTAATAGGTATTCCTTTAGATATTATCAACATGATCATAATGCACAATTTTAGTAGTAAATAGGCCATATTACCATCAGAGTACTTGTATATAAACATGTTTAGGGTATGCCAAAGTCTAGAACTACCTAACTGAAAAACTAAATAAACATATAATCTAATTCAATAATGAATATAAAAAAAATATTAAAAAATATGTAATATAATTTCATTTTAGTAAATTATATGGATTCATGCAAAATGTAAATTTTTAAAGGAAAAACAAAAATAATATTATGTAACTAAACATAAAATAATGATATGAGACTTATTCAAGGAATGGAATTATTAAAAAAAACTATTTAATAAATGAGAATTCTTTCAAAAATAAAGAAAATCTATCCACTAATGTTAATTGTTATTATTATACTGTAGGAAAACCTATAGGGGAGATGTAAGTTTATCTGTCCCAATGAAATTTCACAGTCAAAATAAAAAGCTAAAAAAATAAAAAATAAAATCTATATAATGTCTTTTTAAACAATAAATTAAATAACCATCTAAATAAACAATTAAAAATTTATTAACAACAAATTTAAACAATATAGATTTAAAATATGAAGAGGTTTACAAACACTCAAAAAGAGATATGGTAAATAAATAAAATATAAATAAACAAGAGGTATGGTAAATAAATAACAATATAAATAAACTGGAGGCATGGTAAATAAATAAAACATCTTTCTATATTTATTCCATAAACCTTGTTTATATTTACAAAAACTCAAAAAAGAAGTTTTATTTAGATGAAGCCTATGCGCCAAATACCATGGGCCAAACACCATGGGCCAAATACCATGGACCAAAGTATTATTAATACCATACAAAAAAACATTATTACTCATAATATTAATATTGATATATTATAATACTAATATTATTAAGCTTAATAAGATTGGATTAATATAATATTAAATTTTAATATATATATATATTAAATGTAACTTGTGCAACTTTGGAGGGGAGGAACACCAGCAAAAACAAAATGTTATATTTCGGACTAGGTACCATTAGATTCATCTCTGAATCTAGTTTCTGATGATGTAAGATTTGTGGAGTTTCATAAAAAATTTCAATTTTTTATTAATTTTATACTAAACTGTGTCACTGTGGAATTTCATTGTTCAGAAAATTGCACTGAATGAAAATTCAATAACTTTAAAATGGCAACACCAAAAAATTCATAAAAATCATATTGCAATTCCTCTCCCTGTCTACTTAAAAAGGGTACTCTCAGTTTTCTTATTGATGATCACATTGAAAAGAAAATCTAGGGATCATAAAATGTATTGAAACATCACCGTTTTTTTGTCTTTTTCCATTTCAAAAAATAATAAAAAATAGTAATTTAATCTGAAAATTACCGAAAAATAGTGAGTACACTAGTGCAATATATGTAGATTATGATGATATGGTTTATTTCCAAAAAATGAATAACCTTCCCTAAAAAATGTTAGGGTTCAAAAAATGACTATTTATGTTTGCCTCAAAATTTCAAATATATGTAGTTAGTAAACAACAAATTTACCCCTCTATATGTCAATATTATTATTAGTTTTTTTAAATATGAGTATGGAGGTAAGAAAATTCTCTACAAATCTTGTTTTTATGTCAAAGCATAATTTTCATTAAAAATATGAGTTTAATGGAGTTGAAGTTGAAAAAACATAGAAATTTACAATTTTCAATGTCAAAAAAGAGAAAAAAGAGGTAAGAAAAAAGAGATATGATAGAGTTGGAGAAATAGGGGGTCGACAAGGGAGAGATGCAAAAAAGCTGAAGGAGAGGGGAGAGGAATAATGAAGAGAGGGAGAGGGAGAGGATTGAGAGAGGTGGAGAAGGGTAAGAAAGGGAGAGGGAGACATAAATTTGGAGGTGGGAGAGAGAGAAGGAGAGAGGGAGGGAGAAGGAGAGAGGACTGGAGGGTAGAGAGAGGGAGGCAGGAGAGAGAGGGAGAGAGGAAGGATGAGAGGAGAAGAGAGGGACGGATGGAGAGATGGATTTGGATGGGGAGAGAGGGAGGGAAGAAGAAAGACATATAGAGTGAGAAAAATAGAGAGAGGAATTAACAAGGGAGAGATGGATAGAGAGTGTGTCTTTAGGGGTGAGATAAAAAGACATAGAAGGAGAGATGAAGACAAGGGGGAGGGGGGAGGATGAGAGAGGAGGAGAAAGGGAGGGATATAATAACATATTTGGAGAGAGATATAGAGTGATGGTGGAAGAGAGAGGATTAGAGGGCAGAGATATATCTTGGGGGGAGATAGAGGGAGATAGGGGAGAAAGGGAGAGAGAGGACTTGAGGGAGAGAAAGAGAGTGATGGGGGAGGAGAGAGGATTGTAGGAGAGAGAGAGAGAGAGATGGGGAAAGAGAGAGGGAGGTAAGAGAGGAAGGAAAAGATATATGAATTGAGGAGGGAGGGATATAGGAGGAGAGAGGGAGGTATAGAGAGATGGATTTGGAAGGGGAGAGAGGGAGGAAATAATAAATACATAGAGAGTTAGAAGTGGAGAGAGAGGGAGGGAGTGACAAGGGAGATATGGACAGAGAGTGTGTGTTTTGCAGTGAGATTAAGATACAATAAGGAGAGATGGAGGGAAGGAGAGAGAGATAGGCATATAGTAACAAATTTGGAAGGTGAAGAGAGAGAGAGAGAGATGGAGATAGAGGGGGAGAGAGAGGGAGGTAAGAAGAAATAGATAGAGAGAGAAAGGTGGAGAGAGAATGATAGAGACGAGGAGTGATAAGGAAGATGGACAGAGAGGGAGAGAGGATAATGGGAGGGAAGAGAGGTAGAAGTGGGGGATAGGAGGGCAGGAGAAGAGAGAGAGAGAGAGAGAGAGAGAGAGAGGGAGGTAGTGATAGATAGATAGATTGGAGAAAGAGAGTGTATATTTTTGGGTTGATATAGAGAGACAGAGGGAGATAGAGATATAGATGGAAGGTAAAGAGAAACAATAAAGAGATTGAGACAGTAAGGGAGGAACATAGATATTGATATATATGGAGTGAGGGCGTGTGTGTTTGAGGGGGTGAGATAAATAGACAAAGAAGGAGATATGACGAGAGATATAGATATATATGGAAGGGGGAGAGAGGGAAGAATATTTCTTGTACTAGATGCATTGATTTTAGTGTAGATGTTGATTTCTAATGATTTTGATTACTTTCACTAGATGCATTGATTTCAATGTAGATGATATCTAGTCCTATATGATTTATGGAATCAAATGCATTGATTTGAATCTAAATGGTGATTTCTAATCCTATTTCATTGCTTGCAATATATGCATTAATTTCAACGTAGATGTTGATTTCTAATTATACTTGTTTTCTTGAACTAGATGCATTGATTTCAATGTAGATGATTTCTAATCCTATTTGTTTTTTGCACTAAATGCATTGATTTTAGTGCAGATGTTGATTTCTAATCCTATTTGATTGCTTGAACTAGATGCATTGATTTCAATGTAGATGTTGGTTTCTAATCCTATTTGCTTACTTGCATTGGATGCATTGATTTGAGTGCAGATTTTGATTTCTAATCCTATTTGATTACTTACACTAGATGCATTGATTTTACTCTAGATATTTTTTTGTAATCTTATTTGATTTCTTGCATTATATGCATTGATTTCAGTGTATATGTTGATTCTTGATTTGATGTAATTGGATGTATGATGGTACATTAATTTTAAAGTCATTGGCTTAATAGTGTGCATTGATTTTAGTGTAAGCACATAACATTATTGACAATGTACATTGAATCTTGTGTTATAGTAATTAAACCTATTAATATTTAAGAGCAAGAGAGTCAAGATATGATTTTTACTACAACACCTCAAGCTAGATATTTAAATGGATTACAATTTCAATAGTCCTTTTCATATAATAGATATGAAAATATGACAAAACTAACAAGGGTGACAATTAGAATAGTAGAAGGAAATAAAGAAGACTATGATTGATCACAATGAAGACTATTTGTAATTGACTACATTCTTATTATTCACATTTTCTATCATTCAACACTTTTACATTGTCACTTTGCACTCAAAACTTGTATTTCATCATTTGTCATCATTAATGATATTTTACAATATTTAACATCTCAACAAACAAAGATAACTAAGAAAATTCAAAATTAAAGTGACCAGATAAATCTGAGACATATTTAGCATATTTAAAATGGCTATATTAATATTATATGTATTTACATATTATTGATAAGAGTAATCATATGTTCGATATATTTTCCTTGGCCACACATGATTGAAACATGCCTAGATCCATCTTAACTCTAGATCTATAAAGTGTCGAGAGGGATCAATTCTCTTCACGTGCAAACATTTCCTCAAATTTTGCACTCAAAAAATAGGTTTTCACCTCAAGAGATATGATCCCTCTCGGAGCTTGATAGATCCAGAGTTAAGATGGATATAGGTTGGTTATCATTAAATAGAGAGCAAAATTATAAAAAAATTGAAATAGAAAATTGTTTGATTTAAAAGAAAGTAACAATAAGCTTCAACTAGATTAAAATACGGGTGCAGGAATAATTGAATTTATATCAACATAAATAGTCTATGGATTCATGCCCCCTTTTATATTTGAATAGCTTCATCTCAAGATGCATTTTATCTTCCAAACAAAATTTGTAAAACTTTGAAGGCACTATCAAATCAAATGTGCAGTCATTACATGTGGTAAAAAATTGAACATGATTTAAACATGTGTTAAAAAATTGGACATGATTTCTATAAGTCGATAGAGGAATGAAAAATATGTTGAAGTCTGATGTAATCTCATCCTAGGCCTTGTCTTAAACAATCTTCTAAAATTTCCAATTCACTAATTAATAAGAACAAGATTTTGAAGAATCAAACTTAGATTTTTTTTCCTTTCTTAAGGTTGAATAAATTGCATTGGTCTTAATAAATATTAATCATCATTATCATCATCATTACTTTTACAAATTCTATTAAAATTAAATTGAAACATAATTTTTAAAATATGATTTATTTTTTTATATTCAAAATTCAAAGATCATCCTAAAAACTAATCATATATTTAAATTTAATTATATATAAATATATTCAGACATTTATTTTATATGGATTGTTAAACATTTTCGTGGTTTATTAAAAAAAAAAATTATATTGATTTTTAATATTACAAAATATATTATTATATTAAAAATAAATATTAATTAACTTTTTTTTTTCCTCTTAATATTATCTGTATCTAATTTTCCATAAAGAAAATATATTATAAGAAATACAGAATTTTTTTTCATCTTACTTAGAATAATATGTCATAAGATGACAATTTTGAAAACATGATCTCATCCGTGTTGAAAATCCACATGTCCTTCCTATCCTTAAGAATTGAAAAATAAAATGTATTCTAAATTATTTGGTGGAAACTATATTATCGGTTTCCAACCATGCAAAATTTCATTCATTCCACACAATACTCAATACTCCAAAGATGTAAAATATTTGAATATATAAGAATTGGGATAACCGAATCTCTAGGCCTTATAATTGAATTTAATGTCGTAGGAGTACTTGTTTGAAAGCCCAACTTGTATTTCACTATTTAAATTTTATTCGAATAATGTTTTTTTATACTTTCTAAATTATTTATTTTCAATTAAAAGCTAATATGTATTTGATTATTTAAAATTTAAAATTTAATTAAAAGTTAGTGTGTATTTTATTATTTACATTTTGTGAATTCATGTTAATTATTTTGTTTCTTCTAAATTTAAATTTAGGTTTATGGTTTTTAACTTTGTATAAAAGATATATGCAAAAAATATTGTTATATTAAGAAAAGATATAATGATAATCACAAAAAAAAAAAAATTATTGAGAATTTTTCTTTTGGAATTCAAAATTGGAAACCTAGATTTATTTTTCATCATGTTTCTTTTCAATATTACAATACTTTATATACATGTTGTGACATTCATAAACCCCCAATCCATTAACCTAAGATTATAATGGGCCTAATGGTTAAGAGCATTTGTTTCCTCCTCGTAGGTCACAGGTTCAAAACCATAGGGGGTAGAGTATGTTTGTCTTTGTAAACTTAGTAGTGAAATCACTACACAGAGGTGGATCTCTCGCCCTACAAACAACAGGGTCTCATACACCAATTTTGTATTTGGCTTGGATGTGACAATAAAATTGCATAATAATAATACTATAACCATAGTTCCTTTGACTAAACCTACAAAATCATGGTAAAAAACACCATGTGCCAAGAAACCACTAACAACGACAATAGTTTTCCGTAAACTGCCAAAAATAGACATCAACCCCTATTCTGACCCCCCTAGTGTGCCCAATGAATACATATCACACATGCATACACATATGAATGCAAATAATATAACACATACCTCACAAAGTTTCCAATCTCTACAATATAACTGTTAGAAAATTTTCTAAAATAGTATTGTAAACTTGACTAAACCATTTAATTTAGTTCAAATGCATACTTATAATGATAGATGGTAAATTGCTAATTATTTAAAATATTTCATTGCATTTAAGTATAAGATCATTTGATGTGAAAATTTACCTTATCACCATTGAAGGTTTAGTATTAAATGTTTACGAAAATGAAAAATGTGATTATATTATAGGGTCTATGCATGGAGCTGGGTTACAACTTTTGGCAGAGAGAGGGCCCGTTTTGGTGAAAATATAAAGCTCGATTAAGCTATTTTTAAGTGCTCCACTGAGCTACTTAAGACTATTAAACATAGCTTGATTGAGTTTTTAAACAAACCCTCAATCGAGTGCCTATGTAACCCAACTTAGGGGCTCGATCGAGAGTTAGGGCTCGATCAAGATTTATGACTCGATCGAGAGTTACAGGTTGATCGAGCTTTATTTCTCGATCAAGATTTAGTGATCGATCTAGCTTTATGTCTCGATCAAGCATCGGGGCTAGATCAAGTGCTAGAGCCTTATCGAGTTGTTATTTCTTATTCAAAACTTGGTCGCAACCTGCACAAGCCATTTTGCATAGACCGAAGGATGAAGGAGTTTGACACAAGATTTATAAGCTCGACTGAGATGGAGGAACTCAATCTAGCTACCCAACAACCTCGCCAATGACCTAGAGGGTCAACCTGTTGTTCAATTCTTATCAATAGCCACGGGAGTACCAAAAGGACGAACAGGCTTCATAATAAAGTTTTATACCAAGTGGCAAGTATTAAGCTAAATCGAGCCGAAAAGAGAAAGGGTGGTGAAACACGCACATATTAAAACCAAGGAATAAACAACACTAAGCGGTGATAGGCGGAATAATAAATGAACTCAAATACAAAAGTAATGGGGATGCTGCGTTATATGTCGACTCATATATTGGAAAAGGCCTCGGGTCATACACGACAGCGTATGGAGTAAGTCCGAGGGGGTCGAGCTGTGGGGAAGGGACGAGACCCTTACCCCCGCGGACCTGCGACACGTGGCATGGTAAGATCTCATGGTAGAGAAGGAATGGCAAGGGTAGGCCGCGGGACGCTGTCTCGTGGCAGAGTTAAGGTGGACCCGCGCAGTTGAGAAAGATAGGTCTTAGTCCGGCAAAGGGAAGTCATATGCAGTAAAGATTGGACAGCGTACGTGGATAAAAGGTAAGGTAAGTCCATTAGGGCAGCTGGTACTAAGACCCGTACCAACTTTTAACCCGACACGAGGCGCTCACCTACATCTTGATTTACCCAATCCCCACGCGCCACGTGTCTCAGTGTCAGTGTCCTTACGACACTTGCCTTCTGTCCTCTTACTTATTTACCTTTTAACCCAAACAATCCTCCCAAATGGTAAAAACTCCCGTATTTCTCTCTGGTAAATCGTCACAGGTAGTTTTCTACGGCGAATACCGAGTGGGGAAGAACGTCGGGTTTATCCAAGTCACTGTCACGGCTCCCCTCGTCGCTTTCCCGAGCATTGTCACCCTATGTTCAGGTAATCCATTTTCCGTTTTCCCTCTTTTCCTTTCTCTCTTTTCGAAATTGTTGAAAGACTGCCATGGGAAGAGGAACGCCCAAGAAGAACGAACCTGAAACCCCCCAACTCCATGAGTCTAGAAACCCCCCTGGTTTTGAACCTCTTTGCGACTTACAGTCGGGTATCTGCGACCCGAAATACCCTTTCTACATACGAAATATCAAGCCCCTGCTGTTTGGCCGCCACTGCAAAAATGCCAACCGTTTCCGAGTTGTCGCGTCCGGCTTCTATCACCACATCACCCCCCAGGTTCATTCCTGTGTCGATTTCATTGTCTGGCTTAGAGACTCCTATGATACACATCGGGATGCTTTCGTTTCTCCTCAAGGTAACATAATTTTTTCCCTTTCTCCCGATGTTATCAGACAGGCCCTCCGTTTCCCTTCCAGTGACACCTACTTCAGTTTCAAAGATGAAACCTTGCTCGCTCAGTTTAATAAGCTGTCAAGAGAAGCCCGCCGCGCCTTCATAGCCGCCATAACCATTGATCAGGAAACTACCTTGCCTCCATTGGAGCCGTTTCCATTGAGTCTGTTTGCCGAAGAAGTTCGACCTGTTCTGTCCCTCATTGCCGGCCTCCTGGGGGTAGGGAGTCCTGAAGATATCTCTTCAGTATGCATTCGATTTTTGTGGCTTATGTCACAGAATGGAGTTACATTGGATATTCCAGGTTTCCTTTCCTTGACCATCCGGACCCAATTTCGGGAGCTCGCTCAAGCTCGAAAATTCCGTTTTTTCTCATTGGTGTTCTACCTCTTCATGTTCCAGCATGCGGATAAGTTCAATCATTTGGGGTTGGATAGGATGTATTCTGAGAATTCCCAGCCCGGGCCAGTCTTCGACTGGAATTGCTCTGTCCGTCAGTTGCCTAGGGGAGAGGGTTATGTCAATTTCGTGAATACCTTCATGTCTATTGCCTATACCATCATTCACGACGCGCCTTCCCCTAGGGTTTTCCCAGAGATGAAGCGATGGCTACAGGCTGGGAAGTACCAGTGTACCGGTGATTGGTTCCTATCTGAAGAGTATACTGAAATTCGGGTCTATGGAGCCGAAGTGGCCCCATACCGGCTGCCAGCTTTTCCTGTCCGACGAGTTTACGCCCTCGAGTACATCCGGCAAGCCCTCAAGGCTTACCAGCTCCATTTTGTTCCTACTAAGAAAGGCTACATCTTGAAGCTCCCTGACCAAATTGGCCCCTTTGTGGTAAACTCTAGATATGCCCTCCCAATTGTCGAAAAAATGTTGCAGAACATGGACCTGAAGTTAGGGGAGAGCTGGGCTTATGACCCACGGGAAATCATTTCAAATAAAAGAAAGAGAAACAGGTCTGCGCCCTACATTCATGACTCCAGGCCATTTCTGGAGTGGAGGGCTAATCTTGAAGTCTGGCCTATGTTTTCGCAGATGGAGACGGACTCGTCTGCTACAGGACGAGAAGAAGAAGTGAATAAAGGCACCAATGAGCAAGAAGCTGGTACTTCCGGAGCAGCACCACCACCGCCCAAGAGGCAGAAGGTGGCCACTAGCGAAGCTGAAGTCATCGGGGAAGGGATAATTTTGGAGCCCTTTACGAAATTTGGTCAATTCGATAAAGGAAAGGCAGGAATAGTGGTTCTAAGAGACAGTGTTGCCTCCTCTGACTACACTGAAGTCACGCAAGCCATCGTCGAGCCTCCTCCTTCCAAAACAAGTGAAAGGGAGCTGATAAATAAAACTGTCCGAGACAAATACAGGGCCGAATTAGGAGGTTTCGTTGAGAAATATCATACCAGGCTCTCTGCTTCTGTCAATGCAGACACCGAAAGCCTGGTACTGTCTATGACCGAGGCCATCCTAGATCCGAATTCAGACATTCCGAGCTATAAGGTGCTTGAATTGGCTATCGATATGCAGAAGGTACCGGTACAGGACATGACTGACCTGTTCCAAACAGTCTGCGATATGATGAAAGACAAGCTTTCACAGATTACCCTCGCACTAAGGAAGACAGAACAGAAACACGACAACCTGAAGGATTCTTTGCGGCGAACGAGTGCTTGTCGTGCTGACGCATCGAGTGTGCGTTAATCAAGAGCGAGATCGAAACTCTAGGGGAATCGGGGAAAGGAATGCAAGCTTCATTGATAGCCAAATTGCAAAAGGACATCTCAGTTGCTAAGGAAACTGCTGCGTCATGGCAAGCTACATCCGATACGGACGTGAATTGGTACATGTGGAGGAAGAGAAAAAACGAGCGATCAGCTAGACTTTCCGGAGAAAGAGAGGAGAAAGGAAAAGATACAAAGTTGAAGAGGAGGAGAGAAGAGCCGAAGTGAGACCGGTGGGATACAGTTGCCATGCATCCGAAACATCAAGCGAAACTGGTTCAGCGACAGCACAATTATCCACAGCTATGGCTGATATAGAAGTGTTGGAGAAGCAAACATCTACTGCCAAGCAAAAGGTCGCAGAATTGGAGGGCGCCCTGGCTGAAAAGGCCAGAACAATTGAACGACTACAAAGAGAAGTTGAGGAAGGAAAAAGGGTCACGACTGAGCAACAACAAACCATTGCCGAGTTGAAGAGTAGAGCGAAGGGAAATCTCACCCTGCTCGAGGCCAGAAGCTTGATCTGGTCGGATATAATCATGGCAGTAACCGAGCAGTGGGAGTTCCTGACGATGATAGGAGAACTCAAGTCCACCCTTCCTTATCTAAATAGAAGGTTGCAGGAGGCGGGGGGTAATCTTTCTAATAGAGCTCGGCACGCCGGAAATTACATATCTTTTCTTTATACACTAAGGGCGAATTATGTGGGAAAACATGGCATTCCCAGTCGATTTATGGAAATCAACGAGTGTCAGAAAATCATTGATAAAGAGGAAGCTCGAGTATCAGCTTCAAGGGTTTTCCAACAGGTGGCTGGCATTGTGGAACAGTTTGACAAGGTGTGGGACGAGATCATCACAGCCGGCCTTCCTTCTTGTTGGGAACCAAACGCCCCTGCCGTGCTCATGCTCCCCGATCAATACACAACACTTCTAGAAGCGGAAAGGGATCGGTCCGACCTTCAAATGGGGAAAGCAACTCAGCTCAAGGCCACTACCATCGTCACAATCCTCAAGAAGGAGTTTAGTCTCCTCCATATGATCAGATATCGGCTCCCAACTAATGCAAACATTCACACCCTCGGCGAAGTGTTTATCAGGGTGGAAAGACTCTCAGAAATGCCAGAACCGAATCCGGATAGCCAGCGGAGGTTGACACAGTTCCTGACTCAGCATGCTAGTTCCTCCGCCGACGTGCCTCCTCCAGCATCTACAACAGCCTCAACTCAGCAGCACTCATGACACTTCATGTTTACTCATGACATGGCCTAAACAGCCTTTTTACTTTCATTTAGTTATGTTTTTTAAATTTCCGAGTGGGTGGTTTCTCCCCCACTCTTGCATTTTTACTTTTACATCAAACATTGGTCTACGTTTTTGTTTTAAGATTGGCCCGGGGCCTGTTACGCATGATGGAAGGGATGTTTTCCTCATCATGAAATTTTTTTGTTCTGATAATGACTGTTAACAAATTTTGTTCACGCGAAGAAGATATTTTCCAGAAAATATCATCTCGCTGAAAGGCAGAAGGAATCTTATATAAGACAGGAAAACGAAGAAAGAAAGGTTCCAATTCTTCAGAAGAAATTGATTGTGTAAGGATTTCCTGTGTGTATGTTTTGCGAAAACTCAGATACTAATGTGAAGAGCCCGTTGGGTCTCAATGATAAGGAGCTTCATTTTAATAAGGATTCTGGACTTGGTTTTATGGTAGTGTGTATTTCTCTCTTGCTCTTTACAATGTTGTGTTCAACTCATTTACATTCATGTCTCTAGTGTTACATCCTGGAATGCGAGTGTCCCTCGTTTTTGATATAAATTTATCTTGCTGATACTTATATCTTTAGCGTCCTAGTACTTTAAATGGCTCAGGAGTAATTCATCGTCCCATTTTCAATTCACACGGATCTCTGCTATATTGGCTGTATTGAAATGCTATTGACGAGAGTTCTTGGTATGCATGGATTCTTAGCTATTTAAGCCCATCGTATGCCATGAAGTTCTTCTTAGTATCGTTTTCTTGACAGTTGATATCTCCTTCTTGCTATACATCTCTGTAGTCGTCTTTATATATTCCTTTTCTGCCATATATCACGAATCCGGCCCTGTTTATGGTGAATTGTCTTAAAATTGTCTGATGCAGTAGTATCTGGGTGTAGCATTACATTCGTTCAGTATTACTCTTAATGCTTCAAACTGTCCGAAGTTTTGGTCCCACTCTATTTTTATTCTCTGTTTCTAAAGAAGTAGTGTAAGAGCTCTGTCATGTTAAAGTATTGAACGTTGTTTTAAATACTCTGCTCTCTACACCTCATAAGATGTCCTAGGCACTGGTCTATAACAACTCTAGACTGTCTCTAGGAGTTACAACATCTTTTTGGCGCCGTTGCCGGGGAACGAAGTTGAAGAAATTTAAGTCCCTGGGCCTCGACAAAACACGTCCACTCTTCAGATTAGGTGAGCACGAAGAGTCGAGAGTTGTGCATACCTCACCTTGGCGACTCCACATTCATATCACAGATTAACATACTTGCAGTCCTGGCTCCCCGTAAGCCACACCTAAGGTCAGATACATCCCAGCCAAGGACACCCTCTGTGTCTGACCCAGAGCGAATCTTACATAGAAGGGGATGGAGGGAAAGGCCACCCGTTCATACTGATATTCCTAAGTTTTCCCTTGAAAACTTTCCATATCTTCAGCCCTCCTCTTCTCAAGTCGCCCAGTTACAAAGCTCTAACCCTGTTATAAGAGATACTGGTTATTATTCAGATAGCCCACATCGAGAAGGTGTCCGTATCAAAGACGAAGCTGAGTCTAGTTACACTCCACATTATTTCTTTCATCCTACCCCTGAAGTTGAAGAGGTCAAAGAGGTCACTGAAGTATCTGTTGTCGACAGCCCAAACCTCTCATCAAGTCCCCAAGCTGTTGTTCACTACATTCCCATCATTATTCATACCCAACTCCCGCCACCTCCTCCACCACTCACTGCTCAGGCTCTCATTCTACCTCCGCCTCCCCCAATGGCGAATATACCTGGCTTTTTACAAAACAGGTATGCCCCTTTACAGCTGCCTGCAGTTCTAAATGACATGCCACAAGACTATTTGAAGATTCTACCCAGATTCAATGGGGAGAACGGTGCTGATGCCCATAAGCATGTTGAAGTCTTCTGCTCTTTCGCAGAGAGCTTTAATGTGGAGCATTTGGACGTTGTTCTAAGATTGTTCGTGCAGTCCCTAGATGGAGAGGCCAGAAAATGGTTTAAAACTCTTGGGGCTAATTCTATCAATACATGGGAAGCTATGGAAGAAGCTTTCGTGAAAAAGTGGGGAGATAGGAAAGATCATGGGGATGTCTTGACCGAGTTTAATACCCTTAAAAAGAAGCACAACGAGGGGGTATCAGAGTTCATCAGAAGGTTCAATAAATTGTATTTCAGCCTCCCAGCTGAGATGAAGCCCCACCAGACCGCTGCTAAGGTTGTTTTTGTAGCAGCATTTGATTCTGAATTCGGTTTCTCACTGAGAGAGAGAAAGCCTGCAACTCTGGACGATGCACAGACGGATGCATTGGAAATAGAAGAAAACTTTGTCTCGACCGGTAAGTCTAAGGGGAAGCAAGAACATGATACTAGAAGAAGAGGTACGGAAGAAGTATCTACTTCAAGTCAAGACAGAGACTCAGCAAATGACAAGATCGAAGAGATGAATAAAATGATCAAGAACCTCTCTAGAAAGTTAGTTAAGCTAGAGATGGAAGCTAAGAACTCACCACCAAAGAACTTTCAGAATTCTCCAAACAGAGGATTCAATCCTCAATACAGAAAACCACCCTTGCAGATACTACAGAGGGGACAAAAGGAGCAACAAGACCAAGTACCACACCCTTTATACTTGGAAGGACAGATGGAGGCCTCCCATGAAGACTCCTCCTATGAGCAAGATGAAACATGTCCTGTCTTCTCAGACAATGATGACATAGAGTGCCCTGTGCAAGGAAGTGAGGGAGGGGAACTGCAACCTCACTTAGAAGCGAAGAATAACGAGGATGCTGAAGAGCCAGAGATCGATGACTACTGCAAACAGTTCGTTGATTTCATGCAAGCCCAGTTCAACAAGAAATACGATCTCAGGTCCTCCAGGAAAAGAACACGTACTCAAGACGAAGAGGAAGAGGCGCCCCAAAGGTCAGCACCTGCACATAAAGAGGCCAACACTCAAGAATCTCCGGACAAAGGTAAGAAGCCCCTTAACCAATCCTTGCAAGCTGATAGTCACATGCCTTCGTCCTCTCAAATAGCTCTGTCTCCTGTGAATAAAACTCCAGTTAAAGAAGTTAAGTCTCCCGTGCCAAACAAAGAGTCAAAAGAAAAGGAAGTCCCAATAGAAAAGCCCTCATCTGCCTTCAGTTTGCAAAAGGAACTTGAAAAGGTTAAAATACCTGTCCCTCTGTCTGAATTGCTGAAACAGCCTGCCTATCAGTCACAAGTCTCCTCTTTCATTTCTGCTCCTGAAGTCTCACACATTCCTGACAGTCTTAACTTACAAGAAGAAAGGCCCATGGTAGTGTTCGGCCCCCATGTCGAAGAATTAGATCCCTCCACCCCCCCTTTCTACGTATCTCTAGTAATCCATGATCTACTATTGCATAACTGTATGTTAGATTCAGGAGCGTCCCACAACTTGATGCCCCTGTCTGTCATGGAGCAATTGGGGCTCCAAATCACTCGCCCATATAAAGATCTCTACTCCTTTGATTCCAAAAGAGTGAAGTGCTTGGGCATGATCAAGGATCTAGCAGTCACCCTGGCTCAGATCCCGGCCAAGAGTGTGGTAATGGATATCGTAGTGGCTGACATCCCAGCCCGCTTCGGTATGCTATTGTCAAGGTCTTGGGGGACTAGAATTGGAGGATCGATCAAGTTGGATCTGTCGTACGCCACCATTCCTGTCTTCGGTGGTCAAGAAAGGAGATTGTACCGAGAGACTAGATTTGTCAAGACAGTCACAAAGGCAGGAGATTCAGTGAACTCCCCAGTTTACAGCAGAGAAGGAGATTTTTCCTGTCTAATGCTGGAGCAAAATCAGGAATATGCTCATGAACCCTCATTTTTCCAGATAAAGACTGAGCTATCAGTGCAGGACCATGAATCTAACATCTGGACACTCCACTTTGATGGAGCAAATTCCAGAGAAGGAAACGGGGCTGGAGTGTTGCTTATTTCACCTATGGGTCAATGGGTCCCCTTATCCTTCAAATTAGAATATGAGGCCACGAACAATGTGGCTGAATATGAGGCGCTCATACTGGGGTTGCAAACAGCAAGAAGTATGAAGATACAGAACCTAAAGGTGATGGGAGACTCCGAGTTGGTAGTAAGGCAAGTGAAAAACCAATGTCAAGCCAAACATCCAAGGTTAAAAGCCTACAGAAACGAAATTTGGGATCTTGTGGAAAACTCTTTTCTGGCATTTAACGTTCAGTTTATGCCCAGAGAACAGAACAGAATGGCAGACTCCTTGGCCGTGGCTGCTAGTACATTTCACCCACCTCAGAACCCTCTGCTGAGATACGAAATTGAAGTAAGATACCACCCTTCAATCCCTGATAATGTCAAGCACTGGCAGGTCTTTGAAGATGAGGAGCAGGTGAAGAGGTTTTTAGAGACTGTGGGGGAGTTTTCAAATCTAGAAATTGACAGTTGCGAAGAAGAAGAAGTCGGAGATATCCCAGAGGACAAACTAGAAGAGAAAATAGCTGGTCACAGATTCCTGCAGCTAAAAGGAAATGTCATTCCCCGAGGGCTGGTGCCTTTGGAGAGACTCTTCAATAAATATGATGTTCCATTACGGCCAAACAAAATGGTGACTGAGGACCAGGTGGAAGATCTTAATCTAGGCACAAAAGAAGATCCAAAGATTGTGAAGCTGTCTAAAAAAGTTCCAGATGAATACAAACAGTTGTATCAAAAGCTGTTTCAAACCTACAAAGACGTCTTTCCCTGGTCGTATCAAGATCTGAAAATCTTTGATGTCAGTGTGATGCAACATAAAATTCCATTAAAGGGGGACGCAAAACCTCACAAGCAAAAGCTCCGACAGATTAATCCCCTGTTACTACCCTCGATTGAGCAAGAAATTAAAAAGTTACTGAAGGCTAAAATTATAGTGCCACTAAGGTATTCTGAATGGGTGGCCAATTTAGTCCCAGTACGAAAGAAGAATGGCGAAATCAGGTTGTGTGTAGATTTCAGAAACCTGAACAGGGCATCTCTAAAAGATAACTACCCACTACCAAAGATGGATCATATTCTGCAGAAGGTGGTAGGAGCCTCTAGAATGTCCATGATGGATGGGTTTTCAGGCTACAATCAAGTAGCTGTATTCCCGAAAGACCAGAAAAAGACAGCCTTCACCACGCCCTGGGGAACATTTATGTATGCTAGGATGCCATTCGGGCTGATCAATGCAGGGGCCACGTTTCAGAGAGCGATGGACATAACCTTTGTTGGAGAACAGGATAAGTTTCTGGTGGTGTACTTGGATGATATAACAGTCTTTTCCAAGGATGATACCGAGCACGTTCAGCATTTGCAGAAGACCTTTGAGAAATGCAGGAGGTATGGACTCTCTCTTAATCCTCAGAAGTCTTTCTTTGCATTAGAAGAGGGTAAACTCCTAGGACATATAGTAACTAAAGATGGGGTAAAAATCGATCCTAAAAGGGTGGAAGCTATAAACGGTATATCCCTCCCCAGAAACAAGAAAGAGGTACAGGTATTCCTAGGGCGGATCAATTTTCTCAGAAGATTCATTCCCAACTATGCCGAAATAGTTAGACACATCACGGATATGCTAAAGAAAGATAATGAGGTAAAATGGGCACCAGAATCAAGGCAGGCCTTTGCCAGGATCAAGACTGCGTTCGCTGAGGCCCCAGTGCTGGCAAAGCCTGACTTCACCAAACCTTTCATGATTTTCTCTTTTGCATCACCTCACACGGTGGCAGGGGTCCTTCTACAGAAGAACAGGGATGGGTATGAGCAACCCATTGCTTTCTTTAGTCAAGTTCTTCATGATGCAGAGCTAAAATACAACATATTGGAGAAGCAGGCTTATGCCCTGGTAAAGTCCTTAAAGGCATTCCGTATGTACATTCTGCAATCTCACGTTACGACTTTTGTGCCCACAGCAGCAGTTAAGGACATCCTCGTTCAGGGAGACAGTGAAGGTAGGAGGGGCAGGTGGATCGCGAAGATACAAGAATATGACCTGGACATAAGACCCACCAAGTTAATTAAAGGACAGGGCCTAGCAAAAATTTTATCAGAGTCAAACCACCAAGCTTTGGGCATTCACTTATCCATGGTTGCCAATGAAGAAGCTGAGGAGCCGACAGGGAGGCAAGAGGTGGAAATGGCTACCCAGAAAATATAGATGAAGTATCTCACTAGCCCCTGGTACAAGGAAATTGTTGAGTACCTCCTTACACTCAGCTGCCCACCCAGCTGCGATAAGTCCAAATATAGAGCCTTGAGGCTTAAATCTCAGAAGTATGCCGTAGCTAATGGTCAATTGTATTGGAGAGATCCTTCAGGCATACTCCTGTTATGTCTCATCGAAGGAGAGGTGGGGAGCATAGTAACCGAATTCCATGAGGGAACCTGTGGAGGGCATTACAGCTGGAGGAGCACAGCTCAGAAAATCCTGAAGGCTGGTTTTTACTGGCCTAAATTATTTGGAGATGTCTTCAATTGGGTCAGGGCATGTGAAAAATGCCAGAAATTTGCCGAAAAACAGAAACTAGCAGCTCTACCCCTGATCCCCGTGCACGTTGATGAGCCCTTCAAGCAATGGGGTATTGACTTCATAGGTGAGATACACCCACCCTCCAGTGGGTAGCACAAATGGATTTTGACTGCTACAGATTACTTCACGAAGTGGGTGGAGGCCATTCCTGCACAAAATGCCACAGACACGGTGGTCATAAAATTCATAGAAGAGAACATCATCTCCAGGTTTGGATGTCCTACCGGGATAATCACGGACAATGCTCAGGCTTTCAAATCTGCTAAGATGGTGAATTTTTGTCAGCAATACAACATCACTCTGGGCCACTCCACAGCTTACTACCCACAGGGAAATGGTTTGGCCGAATCATCAAACAAAACGCTGGTCAGAGCTCTGAAGAAGACAATAAATGAAAACCAGAGAAACTGGGACTCCCAACTGAAGTTTGCTCTGTGGGCAAACAGGATAACCAGTAAAAGGGCAACGGGGAAATCTCCTTATGAACTAGTATACGGACGAGCAGCTGTATTCCCTATACAGTTAGCTTTACCTGTTGCTCGTTTCATGCAGGAAACTCAGGAAGAACCAGATGGCATGACAAGAAGAATCAATCAGTTGATTGAACTGGAAGAAACGCGTATTCAGGTGAACCAGAAACTGGTGGACTATCAGGAGAAGATGAAAGAATTATTTGACCAACATACAAAAGATAGGAAGCTGCAGGTGGGGGACTTAGTTCTCAGGTGGGATGTACGAAGGGCTGATAAAGGCAAGCATGGTAAGTTCGACCCTCTCTGGTTCGGCCCCTTCAAGATTGCAGAGCAGGGAGGAAATAACACTTTTAAGCTGGAGAATTTACAGGGGGATCTGTTGGAAGCCCCTATAAACGGGCAATTCCTCAAACCATATTTCCATTTCTGAAGAAGGCTGAAAAAGACTGACTGTATTATATTGTATAATAGTTGCTGTTGTTCTTCTTCTTATCATAGATTACGCATGAGTCATGATGATCTGTACAGGGTAAAGCTCCAAAACCTTTAAGTGTTGTTTAAAGAAGATGTACAGGCGGTCTGCGTTGTTCTCGACACGTTCAGGGACAAACGTGCCGTCCCCAGGAGGAGCCAATGTTGTTCAATTCTTAGCAATAGCCACGGGAGTACCAAAAGGACGAACAAGCTTCATAATAAAGTTTTATACCAAGTGGCAAGTATTAAGCTAAATCGAGCCGAAAAGAGAAAGGGTGGTGAAACACGCACATATTAAAACCAAGGAATAAACAGCACTAAGCGGTGATAGGCGGAATAATAAATGAACTCAAATAAAAAAGTAATGGGGATGCTGCGTTATATGTCGACTCATATATTGGAAAAGGCCTCGGGTCATACACGACAGCGTATGGATTAAGTCCGAGGGGGTCGAGCTGTGGGGAAGGGACGAGACCCTTACCCCCGCGGACCTGCGACACGTGGCATGGTAAGATCTCATGGTAGAGAAGGAATGGCAAGGGTAGGCCGCGGGACGCTGTCTCGTGGCAGAGTTAAGGTGGACCCGCGCAGTTGAGAAAGATAGGTCTTAGTCCGGCAAAGGGAAGTCATATGCGGTAAAGATTGGACAGCGTACGTGGATAAAAGGTAAGGTAAGTCCATTAGGGCAGCTGGTACTAAGACCCGTACCAACTTTTAACCCGACACGAGGTGCTCACCTACATCTTGATTTACCCAATCCCCACGCGCCACGTGTCTCAGTGTCAGTGTCCTTACGACACTTGCCTTCTGTCCTCTTACTTATTTACCTTTTAACCCAAACAGTCCTCCCAAATGGTAAAAACTCCCGTATTTCTCTCTGGTAAATCGTCACAGGTAGTTTTCTACGGCGAATACCGAGTGGGGAAGAACGCCGGGTTTATCCAAGTCACTGTCACGGCTCCCCTCGTCACTTTCCGAGCATTGTCACCCTCTGTTCAGGTAATCCATTTTCCGTTTTCCCTCTTTTCCTTTCTCTCTTTTCGAAATTGTTGAAAGACTACCATGGGAAGAGGAACGCCCAAGAAGAACGAACCTGAAACCCCCCAACTCCATGAGTCTAGAAACCCCCCTGGTTTTGAACCTCTTTGCGACTTACAGTCGGGTATCTGCGACCCGAAATACCCTTTCGACATACGAAATATCAAGCCCCTGCTGTTTGGTCGCCACTGCAAAAATGCCGACCGTTTCCGAGTTGTCGCGTCCGGCTTCTATCACCACATCACTCCCCAGGTCCATTCTTGTGTCGATTTCATTGTCTGGCTTAGAGACTCCTATGATACACATCGGGATGCTTTCGTTTCTCCTCAGGGTAACGTAATTTTTTCCCTTTCTCCCGATGTTATCAGACAGGCCCTCCGTTTCCCTTCCAGTGACACCTACTTCAGTTTCAAAGATGAAACCTTGCTCGCTCAGTTTAATAAGCTGTCAAGAGAAGCCCGCCGCGCCTTCATAGCCGCCATAACCATTGATCAGGCAACTGCCTTGCCTCCATTGGAGCCATTTCCATTGAGTCTGTTTGCCAAAGAAGTTCGACCTGTTCTGTCCCTCATTGCCGGCCTCCTGGGGGTAGGGAGTCCTGAAGATATCTCTTCAGTATGCATTCGATTTTTGTGGCTTATGTCACAGAATGGAGTTACATTGGATATTCCAGGTTTCCTTTCCTTGACCATCCGAACCCAATTTGGGGAGCTCGCTCAAGCCCGAAAATTCCATTTTTGCTCATTGGTGTTCTACCTCTTCATGTTCCAGCATGCAGATAAGTTCAATCATTAGGGGTTGGATAGGATGTATTCTGAGAATTCCCAGCCCAGGCCAGTCTTCGACTGGAATTGCTCTGTCCGTCAGTTGCCTAGGGGAGAGGGTTATGTCAATTTCGTGAATACCTTCATGTCTATTGCCTATACCATCATTCACGATGCGCCTTCCCCTAGGTTTTTCCCAGAGATCAAGCGCTGGCTACAGGCTGGGAAGTACCAGTGTACCGGTGATTGGTTCCTATCTGAAGAGTATACTGAAATTCGGGTCTATGGAGCCGAAGTGGCCCCATACCGGCTGCCAGCTTTTCCTGTCCGACGAGTTTACGCCCTCGAGTACATCCGGCAAGCCCTCAAGGCTGACCAGCTCCATTTTGTTCCTGCTAAGAAAGGCTACATCTTGAAGCTCCCTGACCAAATTGGCCCCTTTGTGGTAAACTCTAGATATGCCCTCCCAATTGTCGAAAAAATGTTGCAGAACATGGACCTGAAGTTAGGGGAGAGCTGGGCTTATGACCCACGGGAAATCATTTCAAATAAAAGAAAGAGAAACAGGTCTGCGCCCTACATTCATGAGTCCAGGCCATTTCTGGAGTGGAGGGCTAATCTTGAAGTCTGGCCTATGTTTTCGCAGATGGAGACGGACTCGTCTGCTACAGGAGGAGAAGAAGAAGTGAATAAAGGCACCAATGAGCAAGAAGCTGGTACTTCCGGAGCAGAACCACCACCGCCCAAGAGGCAGAAGGTGGCCACTAGCGAAGCTGAAGTCATCGGGGAAGGGATAATTTTGGAGCCCTTTACGAAATTTGGTCAATTCGATAAAGGCAAGGCAGGAATAGTGGTTCTAAGAGACAGTGTTGCCTCCTCTGACTACACTGAAGTCACGCAAGCCATCGTCGAGCCTCCTCCTTCCAAAACAAGTGAAAGGGAGCTGATAAATAAAACTGTCCGAGACAAATACAGGGCCGAATTAGGAGGTTTCGTTGAGAAATATCATACCAGGCTCTCTGCTTCTGTCAATGCAGACACCGAAAGCCTGGTACTGTCTATGACCGAGGCCATCCTGGATCCGAATTCAGACATTCCGAGCTATAAGGTGCTTGAACTGGCTATCGATATGCAGAAGGTACCGGTACAGGACATGACTGACCTGTTCCAAACAGTCTGCGATATGATGAAAGACAAGCTTTCACAGATTACCCTCGCACTAAGGAAGACAGAACAGAAACACGACAACCTGAGGGATTCTTTTGCAGCAGAACAGAGTGCTTGTCGTGCCAACGCACATCAGGTGTGCGTTCTTCAAGAGCAGATCAGAAACTCGGACGACGGAGGGAAAGGAATGCAAGCTTCATTGATAGCCAAATTGCAGAAGAACATCTCAGCTGCTAAGAAACTTGCTCGTCAACCAGCTTCACATCCGATACAGACTGATGAATTGGTGCATGTGGAGGAAGAGAAAAACGAGATGTCCGCTAGACTTTCTAGAGAAAGAGAGGAGAAGGAAAAGATGGCTAAAAGGATTGAAGAGCTTGAGAGCAGAGCCACTGAGCTGCAGACCCGGTGGGATACACACAGTTGCCATGCAGCCGAAACATCAAGCGGAACTGGTTCAGCAACAGCACAACTATCCACAGCTATGGCTGAGATAGAAGTGTTGGAGAAGCAAACATCTACAGCCAAGCAAAAGGTGGCAGAGTTGGAGGGCGCCCTGGCTGAAAAGGCCAGAACAATTGAAGGGCTACAAAGAGAAGTTGAGGAAGGAAAAAAGGCCACGACTGAGCAACAACAAACCATTGCCGAGTTGAAGAGTAGAGCGAAGGGAAATCTCACCCTGCTCGAGGCCAGAAGCTTGATCTGGTCGGATATAATCATGGCAGTGACCGAGCAGTGGGAGTTCCTGACGATGATAGGAGAACTCAAGTCAACCCTTCCATATCTAAATAGAAGGTTGCAGGAGGCGGGGGGTAATCTGTCTAATAGAGCTCGACACGCCGGCAATTACATATCTTTTCTTTATACACTAAGGGCGAATGACGTGGGAAAACATGGCATTCCCAGTCGGTTTATGGAAATCAACGAATGTCAGAAAATTATTGATAAAGAGGAGGCTCGAGTAGCAGCTTCAAAGGTTCTCCAACAGGTAGCTGACATTGTGGAACAGTTCGACAAGGTGTGGGACGAGATCATCACAGCCGGCCTCCCTTCGTGTTGGGAACCAAATGCCCCTGCCGTGCTCATGCTCCCCGATCAATACACAGCACTTCTAGAAACGGAAAGGGATCGGTCAGACCTTTAAATGGGGAAAGCAACTCATCTCAAGGCCACTACCATCGTCACAATCCTCAAGAAGGAGTTTAGTCTCCTCCATATGATCAGATATCGGCTCCCAACTAATGCAAGCATTCACACTCTCGGCGAAGCGTTTATCAGAGTGGAGAAGCTCTCAGCAATGCCAGAACCGATCGCTGAGAGCCAACAGAGACTGACTCAGTTCCTGAGTCAGCATGCTAGTTCCTCTGCCAGCGTGCCTCCTCCAGCATCCGCAACGGCTTCAACTCAACAGCACTCATGACATTTCAGTTTACTCATGACATGGCCTAAACGGCCTTTTTACTTTCATTTAGTTATGTTTTTCAAATTTCCGAGTGGGTTGTTTCTCCCCCACTCTTGCATTTTTACTTTTACATCAAACATTGGTCTAAGTTTTTGTTTTAAGATTGGCCCGGGGCCTGTTTATGCATGATGGGAGGGTTGTTTCCCCCATCATGAAATTTTGTTGTTCTGATAATGACTGTTAACAAATTTTGTTCACGCGAAGAAGATATTTCCCAAAAATATCTTCTCGCTGAAAGGCAGAAGGAATCCTATATAAGACAGAGAAAAGAAGAAAGAAAGGTTCCAATTCTTCAGAAGAAATTGATTGTGTAAGGATTTCCCGTGTGTATGTTTTGTGAAGACTCAGATACTAATGTGAAGAGCCCGTTGGGTCTCAATGATAAGGAGCTTCATTTTAATAAGGATTCTGGACTTGGTTTTATGGTAGTGTGTGTTTCTCTCTTGCTCATTGCAATGTTGTGTTCAACTCATTTACATTCATGTCTCTAGTGTTACATCCTGGAATGCGAGTGTCCCTTGTTTTTGATATAAATTTATCTCACTGATACTTATATCATTAGCGTCCTGGTACTTTAAATGGCTCAGGAGTAATGCATTGTTCCATCTTCAATTCACACGTATTTCTGCTATATTAGCTGTTATGAAATGCTATTGACGAGAGTTCTCGGTATGTATGGATTCTTAGCTATTTAAGCCCATCATATGCTATGAAGTTCTTCTTAGTATCGTCTTCTTGACAGCTGATATCTCCTTCTTGCTATACATCTCTGTAGTCGTCTTTATATATACTTTTCTGCCATATATCATGAATCCGGCCCTGTTTATGGTGAATTGTCTTAAAATTGTCTGATGCAGTAGTATTTGAGCGTAGCATTACATTCGTTCAGTATTACTCTTAATGCTTCAAACTATCGGAAGTTTTGGTCCCACCCTAGTGTTATTCTCTGTTTCTAAAGAAGTAGTGTGAGAGCTTTGTCGTGTTAAAGTGCTGAACGCTGTTTTTAATCCTCTGCTCTCTACACCTTATAAGATGTCCTAGGCACTGGTCTATAACAACTCTAGGCTGTCTCTAGGAGTTACAACAAGGTGTATGTTTATGTTTAGAATGGTGGGCATATTCTAAAATTAGCAGGATGTTGATTCTAGATGGTTGAGAAAATTATATCTTTGGATGAATTTCTGTTTTTAGAATATGGGCGAAGTATATTTATAGATCGCTGATCTCAAAATAGAATGCAGGTCAATTATTATTAGCCCTTCATAATAATCAGAAAATAAATAGTAACTTATTCTATTGGATCACTTTATTTCAATGAACAGATGTGGCACATCAGTGGGCTGAAGGAATTACGCAATTCATAGGGTGGTTGGTGACTCAAGCATGGAGGAATTCATTATAACAGATAGTGGCAAGTTGTAACGGAGTTGGAATAGTAGTTATGTGAGTTGTTATTTAGTTGAACTTAGTTAAGTGAGTAAACTTAGTTGTGCTAGTTGTAACTAAACATACACTAGTGAAAGATGAGTGAATTAATTATTTAATTAATACAAAAGTAGTGTCTTACTTGCAACTAAAGAAATACAATAGTTAACTACTTGCATGTTAGATCTAGTGGAGACCTAGTGTAGATATAGGCGAAAGGATGAGATTGACTATCAATTGTGACTATAATGATGAATTCAATGCATCTACACAAAAATTGGAGATGACAATGAGGATTTTGTAGTGCAATCAAGGAAATATTGAATTCATTCGGGGATCTTCTTCAACAGGGATTGCGCAGTGGAGGCAGGCTATCAGGAGGTAAGAAATTGGTGCATAGATATGAAAATTTCTGCATGACAGTGTGTGACGATTGTATATTGTACTGAGAGCTCTATGAGTTGAGATTTGTATGATATTGTTACATGATTCCATTGATATACATAATATATGATAGTTGGGTTTTTTAGCTTTAAGCTTTCCCGGTAAAACATCTTGTTATGTGCGATTGATTTTTCTTCATATGTGTTTTGCAATTGGCGATTTAATTTCCACAAAGAATTAAGTGGAAAGATTCTATATTTAACATAAGATTAATTAGTTAGATCATGAGAATCCGGAAATACATTATTGTTTTTATAAATTTATACATGGCATGAGAGTAGTGTTGATCACTGGAGATTGCAATATTGAAGCGGTGCTGATTTTTGTGCTGGTGGACAATTTGAATTTGCTGCAAGAATTTCTTGGTGCGACAGTTGAGTAAACATTGAAATGGATTTCAATGGGTTGTAGTTGGAGTATGCACTCGAGGGAAGCTCTAACTACATAGCCTAGAATGACAAGATGGAGGCGGTGCTTGAAGATAATGGTCTGAAGGAGTTCATCGATAATGATGTTCCTAAGCCCACTTCGACGGATGCTGCATTACTTGGCGCCTGGAAAAAGAAAGTAACGAAGACAAGAAGAATTCTGTTGGAAGGTGTAAAAGACCATATTTTTTCAAGACTTCACAGGAAATCCACTCCGTTTGCAATATGGAAGGCTTTGACAGATCTTTTCCAAAGAAGCGGCGACCATAGGAAGTTGGCCCTGAAAGATAAATTCAGAAAAATCAAAATGGAGAAGGGTGAAAGTATTCCAAAATATCTCACGAAGTTTGTCCAATGCAGGGATGAGCTAGGGAGTGTGGGAATTATAGTTGCTGATGATGACTTGTTGAGATTGGCTCTCCTTGGGCTTCCAAAGAGTTGGCATAGTTATCAAGACTCTGTCAATGGACGAGAGAAACTACCGGATTGGGAGCGACTTTGGTTGGATCTAGTGCAGTAGGAGAGAAGGTGGAGTACCGGGGATGGATCTTCATCAAAGCACGATGATGAAGAGGATTGTGCTTTGGCTGCCAAAGTGAGGAAAGGGAAGGGGAATACATCCCATCCAAAATCCAAAGCTAAAGGCAAGAAGCTATATTTGTACAAGGTGAAGTGTTTTCACTGTCGCGAACATGGGCGTCTCACCACTAATTGCCCACGGAAAAATAAGAACAAGAAGGCTGATGCAACTGTAGCTGGTGAGGCCCTTGCTTCGCAATTTTAACTTTATTTCTATTTGATCAAATGCTTGGTTTCAAGAGCAATGCGATTGGTGTGGTATCTTGATAGTGATGCTTCCTTCCACATGACGGGAGATAAGGAGTTTTTCAGTGATTTGGAGGAGAAAGATATCCAAATGCATATAGATATGGGCAATGATGGTAGATATAGTGAAACTGGCATTGGTACCATTACCTTTGAGAGGGATTCAGGTAAACCATTTCTGTTGAAAGATGTTATGCATGTTCCAGGTCTGAAGAAGAACTTGGTCTCAGTAACAATGTTGGAGGATAGAGGTTATGACATTGTTTTCAGCAATGGAAAATCCTGCTTGCGACATAAAAAAACTATTCAAACCAAGAGGATAGGGATTCAAGTAAAGAATATCTACAAGCTGGAGGTAGATGCTTGTGCTTCAATGGTGGGAAAAGAAGAAGAAGTGGTGAGCCGGGATGAGGGAGAAATATGGCACAAGAGATTGGGCCATCTTCACCATGGCACCCTGAATATTTTGCAGCAAATTTCTACTGGACTTCCCAAGGGTACACTTGCACAGATATATTAGTGCAAGAGATGTACTATGGGTAAGTTTGTGAAGACCACCTTTCACGAAAAGGAGGACCGTGCTTCGGTGATCCTGGACAGAGTTCACACAAATGTGTGGGGGCCATTCTCGATTGCTTCAACAACAAAAAACAGGTATTATGTTATTGTTTTATGACTATTCTTGTAGATGCTGGATATTCTTCATGAAGAAGAAGGATCAAACATGCTCAAAGTTCTGTGTCTTTAAAGCATTGGTGGAGAAAGAGTCGGGGAAGAAAGTGAAGGCTCTGTGAAGTGATAATGGTGGTGAATATATATTGAATGAATTCAAAGACTTATGTAGAATAGAAGTAATTTGGAGAGAACTCATAGCGCCTCATAACCCACAACAGAATGGGGTAACAGATAGGAAGAACATAATGATCATGGGTGTTGCACGAGCTAGGCTTGAGAGGGAGCTAGACTTGCATGCAGAGGAGGAACTGCTTGTTCCCAAATATGAGCCTCAAGATGTGGATCAGCCACAGGAGGATCATGGAGTGGAGGAGTCCACTCACGTAGAGCCAAACATCAAAACTGGCAGAAGGTGTACAATAGAAGCTGAGAGGCTGAGGCTTGATGCGGAAAAGAATGTAGGAGTCCCTACTTCACAACGCAGATAAAGATAGTCACCTGACCGATATACTAGATATGTGGCTCTCATGAGCAAATGTATCATGACAGATCCATCTTCCTTTGAGAAAGTAGTGTAGGAGCCCACACGGGTAGATGCCATGGTGGAGGAGTATGACTCCATTGTCAGAAACGGTGCTTGGGAGATTGTTCCAAGGCCAGTTGGTAAATCAATGTTAGGTTTAAGATGGATCTACAAGGTAAAGCAAGATACTGATGGGAGTGTTGAGAATTATAAGGCAATATTTTTTGCCTGGGGCTTCTCACATATCGAGGGGATTGATTATGAAGAAACCTTTGCACCTGTCGCATGGTATTTTTCCATAAGGACCTTCCTTTCTCTCTCAGTGCAGATGGGTTGGCACATTAATCAGATAGATGTGAAGACTGTGTTCCTTAGTGGGATCATTGAGGAAGAAGTGTACATTGAGCAGCCTGAAGGATTTGAGATATTCAATAGTGAGTCGCATGTGTGCAGACTCAAAAGAGCGTTGTATGGGCTGAAGCAAGCACCCTGTGCTTGGTACACTCGTATTGACATCTATTTCACTGGAATTGGCTTCACCAAAAGTGAGGCGGATGCAATCCTATACCAGATTGTGGTGGAGGGTAAGATTTTAATCATTGTTCTTTATGTTGATGATTTAATACTGACTGGTGATGAGCAGCTGATACACTCATGCAAGGAAGACCTTGCAAAGGAGTTCGAGATGAAGGATATGGGTCTCCTTCATTATTTCCTTGGATTGGAAATATGGAAGCGAGAAGGTGAATTATTTGTGTCTCAAGGCAAGTGTGATCATGAGATACTCAATAAGTTTCACATCGAGGACTGCAAACCCATGGATACTCCTCTTCCAGGAAACTGGAGGAAAGAGGATGCTACATCGACAAAGGTAGTGGATGCTACTGTCTATCGACATTTGGTGGGTTCACTTATGTATTTAGTTAATAGAATACTGGACATATGCTATCGGTAAACCAGCTTAGTCAAGCGATGGTTAAGCCTACCAGTCTCTTTTGGAAGGCAGACAAGAATGTCCTGATATATCTCAGGGACACACTGAGTATGGCTTATGGTACAGACAGAAAAATGAGGTGAAGTTGCATGGCTTCATGAATGCAGATTAGGCAGGCAGCCCAATGGACAGAAAGAGCACATCAGGAGGGGTTTCTAGTATCGGATCTATAGTTGTTTCTTGTTACAACAGGAAATAGAGATCTGTGGCACTCAATTCAACAAAAGTGGAATAAATTGTAGCAAGTCAAGCTGCATGTGAGGCTATCTGGATGAGGAAGATCCCGGTCGGTTTGTTCAGTTCTCATTTAGGTCCTACAATGATTCATTGTGATAATTAGATTTTCATAAAAAAACTCTCAATTAATCCTGCGTTTCATGATAGATCTAAGCATATAGATATCTGGTATCATCATATCAGATGTTGTGTGCAACGGAAGATCATGTTGCTTTAGTTCATTCCTACAGAAGATCAAGATGTAGATATTCTGACAAAGGTGCTCACCGAGAGAAAATTCGAATACCATAGAGATAAGATCGGGGTGAAGGATAATCCGTATATTTTTGAGAGGGAGTGTTGAGATTCAACAAGATGATGAGCCTAGTGAAAATTAAGGACCTTCACTAGGTGGGGCCTGTAGTCTATTTTAGGTGTATGTCTATTTTTAGAATGGTGACCATATTCTAAAATTAGCAGGATGCTAATTCTAGATGGTTGAGAAAATTCTATCTTTGGATGAATTTCTATTTTTAGAAGATGGGTGAATTCTATTTATAGATTGCTAATCTAAAAATAGAGTGCATGTCAATTATTATTAGCCCTTAATAATAATCAGACAATAAATAGTAACTTATTCTCTTAGAGCACTTTATTTCAGTGAAAAGATGTGGCACGTTAGTGGACTAAAGGAATTATGCAATTCCTATGGTGGTTGGTGACTCATGCATGGAGAAATTCGTTATAACTGGTAGTGGCAAGTTGTAATAGAGTTGGAAGAGTAGTTATGTGAGTTGTTATTTAGTTTAAATCAGTTGTGATAGTAGTAACTGAACATACACTAGTGAAAGATGAGTGAATTAATTATTTAACTAATTCACAAGTAGTGTCTTACTTGCAACTGAAGAAATACAGCAGTTAACTACTTGCATGTCAGATCTAGTGGAGACCCAGTGTAGAGATAGGTGAAAGGGTGAGATTGACTATCAGTTGTGACTATAGTGATGCATTCAATGCATCTACACAGACATTGGAGATTCCAATGAGGATTGCATAGTGCAAGCAAGGAAATATTGAATTCATTCATGGATCGTCTTCAGCAGGGATTGTGCAGTGGAGGCAGGTTGTTAGGAGGCAAGAAATTGGTGCATAGATATTCAAATTTCTGCATGACAGCGTGTGACGATTGTATATTGTACTGAGAGCTTTATGAGTTGAGCTTTGTATGAGATTGTTACATGATTCCATTGATATACATAATATATGATATTTGGAGTTTTTAGCTTTAAGATTTCTCGGTAAAACATATTGTTATGTGCGATTGATTTTTCTTCATATGTGTTTTTCAATTGGAGATTTAATTTCTGCAAAGAATAAAGTGGAAGGATTATGTATTTAACATAAGATTAATTTTTTGGATCAGGAGAATCCGGAAATACATTACTGTGTTTATAAATTTCTATAGTAGGATCCATTTGTTGACCAAACAAACCAAAAATGATTTTCCTCATCTAGATAGTCTCACAAGTTGCTTGACTAGCAGCCATCTGCTATGATTCTTCTAAACAGAGTGCAACTGATCTCTACTTCCTCTTGTACCAAGAAAATGCTACTTACCCAGTACTAAATATTTCGCCTGAGGTGCTCTTCCTGTTGGATAGACTCCCTGCCCAATCTACATCTGTGAAGCTTGACAACTCCCTCCCTCTTTCCGTTTGTACCAAAAACCAAACTAAGTGGTGCCTATAAGGTTTCTCAACACATGTTTTTTTCCTTCCTATAGATTTTGGTTCGCTGAAACATTGATTTAATATGTTAGTTAGTGACATAACATGTGTCTGGTCATCTTTTCACCAAGTACATAAGTGAACCCACAAGCTACCTGTAAATGGTAGCTTCTACCACTTCACTTGAAGTAGCATATTCCTTCATCTAATTCCCTGCTAGAGGAGTATCCATGGGTTTGTTGCTCTCCACATGAAAGTTATTCAATATCTTGTTGGCATAATTTCCCTAAGAGACAAATAATTCCCTATCTCTTTTCCAAATTTTAAAACCAAGGAAATAATGCAAGAGTCCCATGTCCTCCATATCGAATTCTCTTGCAAGATCATGTTTATAATATTTTATCAGATTCTCATCACCTTTTAGAGTTAAATAATCGACATATAATACTATAATCAATAATTTACCTTCAACCACAGTATGGTAAAGGTTTAAATCTGCTTCAATTTTGGTGAAGCCCAATCCAGTGAAATAGTTTTCAATCCCGGTGTACCAAGAACGAGGTGCTTGTTTCAATCCATACAATACTCCCTGAAGTCTACACACATGCGACTCTTTGTCAAAGGTCTCAAATCCTTCCAACTACTCTATGTACACCTCTTCCTCAATCACTCTGTTGAGGAAGGATGTCTTTACATCCATCTAATGTATCTTCCATTCCATTTGCATTGGAAGTGCTAGAATATATATGATTGAAGAGTAACTTGCTATTGGAGAAAAGGTATCCTTGTAATTAATTCCATCCACTTGAGAGAACCCCTCAGCAACAAATATGGCCTTGTGTTTCTCGACACTCCCATGCTTGCTTCACCTTGTAGATCTACCTAGATACTACAACTGACTTTTCCTTTGGTCTTGGGATAACTTCCCATGCACTGTTCCTGATAATGGAGTCATACTCCTCTACCATGGCATCGACCAATATTGGTTGTTGCACTACTTCCTTGAATTAGAATGGCTCAGTCTCTAAACTCTTGATCATAAGAGCTATGTAGCCATTGTACCTATCTGTTGACCTCCTCTGCCTACGCTATGATGTGGGTGCTCCAATATTCTCTCTATAATCATGCATCAACCTTTCAGCCTCTCTTGTGCACTTCCTTCAATTTCTAGATTTCTTTTCATGAGCAAGTTCTTCCACTCTCTCCTCTTCTGCTTGTGTCTACTCCACGTCATTATGAGGTTATTCTTTTAAAGGTAAAAGCTTCTCATCTGCATGTAACTGAAGCTCCCTCTCAAGGATATTTTGCATAGCCTTCTCTTCACTTAATTTCACATCTCTATTAATAAATTTCATCCTATGAGATGGAATGTACACCCGTAGTTGTAAGGTGTATCATTGTACCCAAAAAATATGGCCAACTTAGTTGTTGGTTCTAGTTTTTTCCATGCATCCTTGGAAACATGACTTTAAAAGGATGAACCAAATATTTGGAAGTGCACCACATATGGTTTCTTACCTAAAAAATCTTCCTCTAGTGTACTCATATCAATAATATGATGAGGACTCTAGTTCTACACATATACCACTGTGTTGCATGCTTCACCCCATAAGTGCAACGGTAGGCCTTGTTCATGCAACATTGCCCATGCAAATCCCAAACTACTTTTTTTATTTCTTTATGAAACCCCATTCTATTGTGGTTTATAGGGTGCTATTAACTCTCGTCGAATTCCTTTTGAAGCACATAAGTTCTTGAACTCATTTGACATATATTCTCCATCGTTGTCACTATTGAGAGCCTTTAGTTTCTTTCCTATGTATTTCTCAACAAGTGCTTTGAACTCACAAAATTTTGAGAACGTATGGTATTTCTTCTTCATGAATAATATCCAACACTTATGTGAGAAAGAATATAAAAATATCACATAATACCTATTCTTGGCTGTGGAGGCTCTCGACAACGGTCCACACACATCTAAGTGAAATATTTCAAGCATCTCTTGTGCTCGACTATCCTTATCATGAAAGGTGGTTTTGGTGTACTTCCCTAATGTACACCATTTGCATGTATCATGTTTCTCTAGTTCACCCTTGGGAAGTCCCGTAGAAATATGCTACATGATATTCAAAGCTCCATGGTGTAGATGACCCAATATTCTATCACATAACTCATCAATGTCTCGACTCCGCATCTTCTTTTCTTTCATGCTCAAAGAATCATAATCTTCTACATCTAATTTGTAGAGGTTCTTCACCTGAACCCTGATCTTCTTCACTTTTCCTGTGGATATGTGATGAAGGAACACCTTTCCTTTGCTAAAATTCACATCATAGGCATGATATTCCAACATAGCAAATGAAACTATGTAATATTCCCAATTAGCCCAAGATAATGGGAATATACAATTTTGTTTTAATTTCTGTTTCATGAATAAAATTGTAAAGGAGGAATCAATAAAACTCCTAATCAGCAGAATAAATCAATGCCACATGTGAACATAGCTAAATCTAGGCTATTATATAAGCACACTTAGGTCTGAAAGAGTCCAGATCACTTGACCAAGTCAACCAGGACCAAATCAACAACAATATCTAGATACAGTGAATCTCCTAGATGCACAGTGAAGTTTTAGTTGGAGGCTACACATGTGAATGAAGCTAAATCATTGAGATAGTTTAGGGTTTGACAAGACTTTCATCCTATAAAAGGAAGAGGAGGACAAGAGAAGAGGGTTGTTTATTGAGTATATTTCTGAATATATTGTCTGTTTAGACATATATCATTCTCTGTTGTTTAGCTGAGGATAGTGTTGTTTAGCACTAGGGTGTTCCTGTTTGGGAATCCCACCTCTTCCATTGAGTAGATCTTGGAGGAGTATCGTTGATCTTGTCCACAATCAGGCATTTTTCCAAGCTCATCTTCCAACTACAATGCAAATCCTGTTGAGGGTTTGGTTGTCCTTGTAAGTTGCAGCAAGTGGAGGCTAGATCTACTTAGATCTATGCCAATCTAGTGCCTCTTTTCAGTGGGAAAGCCGTCTATTCCCCTGGAAAGATAGTATTAGATCTCTGGAGCTTTATTTTCAGATCTTGTCATCAGGCCAAACCAGTGCTAGATCCTATAGTGTAGTTTCCCTTCCAGGACTGCGTTATTTGCAAGTATACAGTTGCAGGGTGTTTGACACACAATTGGAGGAGAGATCTCTAGTGTTGGGGTTTTTCCCTTCACTATGGTGATCCATGGATTATGTTGATGATCCATGTTCTGTTCAGATCTGATCTGCTTCTATTGTATTCATCTTCAGAAATTTTTGAATACTACTGCAGATCTGCAACTTTAGATCTCAGATCTACTCTTTGTGTCTCATGTTTTTCTCAAAACCCCAAGGGGAATTTGTAAAGGAGCTCTTCTAGTGTACAGATATCGAATGGATATAATATTTTGTGCAAAGATCTACTTTAGATCCGGAGTGTAATATACAGCTACTACAGCTCTTAAAGATAACGTTGTCAAGCTATTTTTCAGTCAATACATGTGTTGCAGCCCCTCTTTTTAAGGAATTTCTACTATTCTTGTCTTCTACATTTTGTCATACATTGTACGGGCCTCAATATGGATCTTATTTATTGCTGTATATATGAATGTTGAGCCTTATTATTGGTATCCTACCGTTTCTTGGAAAATATACGTTATTTTCCTGCAGTATTGTTGCATATTGCTGCAGCCCCACCCTTGGGTTTTCTCCAACAATAATAGGTGTGGGAGGTTTGTTTACCTCACCTATTTTGATTTATTTTTTCTCTCATTTTGGATTTAGATGATATATCTCCATATCTAAGGGATCTAAGAGCTTCAAATTCATTTCAGTGCACATACTTCTGAAAAATGCGTTATTCTAGCAAGCATTGTTGAATCCTCCCATTTTGGGATATTACAGTGGTATCAAAGAAATCATCTTGGCATAGCATATGATTTTCTTTCTTGAAGAGAAAATATGTCTTTAGAAGAATATGAGCCTCTCAATGACAGAGAGAAGAGGTACCTGAGAAGGATACAAAATAAATTTGATTACACCAATGATGATAAAGACAAGGGAAAATCCCCTGAATCTGGAAGTGATGAAGATGGGAAGGAGTTTGAAAAAACCCTTCTGAAAGCCATGCAAGATCTTGATAGAGATTTCAAAGAAATGATATTGGATAGGATCAAGTAATCTCCTATGATATTTCATCCTAGAGAAATCTTTGGCATGTCTCACCACTGGAATAATCAACCAGTGAACCAGCCACAAGCTCCACAACGTTCTACCATTCCTACCTTTTTTTCCGTGGAAAATGAAGGGCCTCATGAGCATGCATCGCTTGAAGACTACTTTGAATAATATGAGTCTCAGAATTAGAGATTCAAGGACCACTTTAGTTTTCAAGAGTTTTGTCACCTCAAGGACAAAAGAAGACCAAGGAATCAGCATAGGGATGGTGGATTCACTCAGAATCATGATCGAAATCACTCTATGGGTAGATTATTCTTACCCAAGTTTGATGGGTCATCCACTTGTTTTTCCAAAGAATAGGTAGAAAAACTAGATATCTATTTTCAATTGAACAAAGTCCTTGAGATGGAAGCTATCAAGATTGAAGTGTTGCACTTTGAAGGTGAAGCACACAATTGGTGGTTCCATGGGTTTTCTACATTGGGACATGCCAATGTGACTGCCTATTCTGAGTTCAATATAATACTGGTGGAGAGGTTTGACAGAAAGTATCCAAAAGCACCTTTCATGAGCCTTGCAAAGTTGAAGCAGTGAGGAAATACAATGTCTTATATCTCTAAATTTTTGAGATTACCTGTTATGGCTCCTGATTTTTCTACAGTAAGGAGGGTGTATATGTTCATCGATGGCCTAGATGAACCTCTACATGTGTTGGTTTAATCTACCAAGCCCACTACCTTGCATGATGCCATTGAGAGGGCTAGAGGCCTTCAAGATGCCTTGCCAAAAGCAAATTCAAACTTTCAGAACAAGCTCTCCTTTTCTTCTAAAGGGAAGGAAGAGAAAGTTGCTCCTTCAAAGGAGAGCTCATACAAGAAGCCTCTTGATGATGAAGTCTAGAAAGATCTAAGAAAGAGGAATATATGATTCACTTGCCAAGAAAAATGGGTACCTGGACATAGATGTGCTACTGGTAAAGCACATTATATAGAGGTCTTCTCAGATCTTGAAGAAGATGAAGATGATGAGCCAAGGAGGGATCACAGTGCTAACACTGTTGGAGGAGATATAACACCATCAGGAGATGGGAATGGATCATTTTCTCCTATTGGAGGGACTCTTGCATCTTTTAGGGGAGTACGTAAGTACATGACCTTAAGAGTTCAAGTGTCCATCATGAATTAGAGGGTTTCTATATTGATTGATAGTGGGGCTACCCACAATTTCATTGATGCCCATCTTGTGCAAAGGGTGGAAATACCCACTGATACTTTTGAAGGATTCTCTGTTTTGGTCCCAGGAGATAGAACAATGAAATGCATGCATTATGTCCCATCACTTTCAGTCACCATGGGATCCTACACCTTGGTGGATCACTTCTTTGTAGTTTACATACGAGACACCAATGTCATTTTGGGTGTTCAATGGTTGATTACATTGGGAAAGGTCACCACCGATTGGGAGGCTTTGCAAATGGAATGGGTAGAAAAGAGAGTGGTGCAGCTCAAATGATAAAAGGCATGCATACTTACCCCTCACACAACACTTCCACACAAAAAAATAGAGATGGATTTGTGCAGTGGAAGCAAGTACCTCACTGTCCCTTCTATTATGTTCATGAGATTTCTGCAAGGGACACTCTTATCTAGTGGCAAACCATCTGGGAGGCCACCTGATTTAGTTTTTGTAAGAGATATATCACTACTTGATGCTCCAAAATTAGATCCAAGAGGGATGGGAGCATTAGAAGACACAACTACAGTGCTGGAAGGCTTGGGAAAGCACAAGAATGAGGGAGATTTTCTTCTCTCATCATCATCACCCACCTTCATTTATGATTCTGCGTTGTTAGAGGAGAAGAAGGGAAGGTATGTCCTTCCTACTTGTACCTTTGGCATTGGAGATTTCAAAGAATATATTAGCAACATGGAAGGCATTCCTATTGATGCATCATCAACACAATCATTGTTGGGGAGTGTAGATCTATATTGGAAATCCCAGTTGTTGGTGGATTATTCCAAATATCTTCACACGTATATGATGCTTGATGACTAACTGCATGAAGATGTCTATCTAGTCCTTGAGGGAGTCATCTATAATCATGATAGGATATTTTTACCTAGAGCCTCCAAGCTCAAGGAGAGGATGCTACAAAGGGCCTACAAAGAGTTTTGTTTCAGCCCCACCTATTCTATGAAGGTCTACAACACTATCATGAGATGCTTTGAATGGGAAGCCTTTAGAGGAGAGCTACATCAAAATTTTATAGAATGAAAGATCTATGTGGAGTTGGGGAAGAAAAAGGACCCTATGCAAGAGTCATTTCAGCAATTTCTTCCTTCTATTGAAAGGGGAGAAAAATATATGCACAATTCCATGTGTAGGAGAGACATTGTTGGTGGAAAATCTGATTATGTAATGAAAGTTTCATTTTCTGATTTGACATATTCTTTCACCATGTTTATGCAGGACATGACTCCAAAGAGGAGTGTTTTATCATGTAAATCTCATGGAAAACATTGGGCCACTAAAATTTCTGAATTTGGCCACTCCCTTGTTATGCAAAGGGAGATTATCTTCCATGATGGGTGCTTCCCAAAGGCAACAAACATATCTCACATTTTCAGCCATGGTGAAATGAATTGTGCAGCAAGTAAGTGATGGGGAAATTGCTTACCATACCTTGATCTGATGCAGGCAGGAGATGCACTGCACTAGTACCATATGTGGGACTATGACCCACCTCCTCATGCTCAAATTTGTGTTTGGACATATGTAATTATGCTTCCATAATTGGATGATATAGTTGTACTTTTTATGGGATTGTATGGAGGGAGGATGGGAAGTTTGTATGTACCACATGGGATGGAAACTCTATATGTACCTCATGCTACATGTTTTAGAGAGAGTATTGGTTCAAATATGTTTATTTCTGTTGAGTTCTTGACTCCTTGTGGGATGGATTATGTACATCTCATGATGACTTTGGAGGAACAATTCATGGAGGCTTGGATTGGTGAACACCTAGCTTGTGAGAAGAGCTTGATCTTTGATGGTGTCACCAATGGAGGAGGAGAAGTGTTGCAGCACTCACCCAATCAGTTTCTTTAGGACAAGCAACATTTTGGAGAGGAGGACTGTAATATTCCCAATTAGCCCAAGCTAATGGGAATATAAAATTTTGTTTCAATTTTATGTTTCATGAATAAAATTGTAAAGGAGGAATCAATAAAACTCCTAATCAACAAAATAAAAAAATTCCACATGTGAACATAGCTAAATCAGGGCTATTTACATAAGCACACTTAGGTGTGAAAGAGACTAGATCACTTGACCAAGTCAACCAGGACCAAATCAATAGCGTTGTCTAGATACAGTGAATCTCCTAGATGCACAACGCAGTTTTAGTTGGAGGCTACACATGTGAATGAAGCTAAATCATTGATATGGTTTAGGGTTGACAAGAATTTCATCCCATAAAAGGAAGAGGAGGACAACAGAAGAGGGATGTTGATTGAGTATATTTCTGAATATATTCTCTGTTTAGACATATATCATTCTCTGTTGTTTAGCTGAGGATAGTGCTATTTAGCAATAGGGTGTTCTTGTTCGAGAATCCCACCTCTTCCATTAAGTAGCTCTTGGAAGAGTCTTTTTGATCTTGTCCACTATCAGGCATTTGGACAAGCTCAACTTCCAACTTTAATGTAGATCTTGTTGAGGGTTTGGTTGTCCTTGTAATTTGTAGCAAGTGGAGGCTAGATCTACTCATATCTATGCCAATATAGTGCCTCTTTTTAGTGAGAAAGACATATATTCCCCTAGAAAGAAAGTATTAGACCTCTGGAGCTTTATTTTCAGATCTTGGCATTAGGAAAAACCAATGCTAGAGCTTATAGTGCAGTTTCCCTTCCATGACCGCGTGATTTTCAAGTATACAGTTGCAGGGTGTTTTGACACACAATTGGAGGAGAGATCTCTAGTGTTGGGGTTCTACCCTTCACTATGGTGATCCATGGATTATGCTTATTATCCATGTTATGTTTAGATTTGATCTGCCTCTATTGTATTCATCTTTAGAAATTTTTGAATACTACAGCAGATCTGCAACTTTAGATCTCAAATCTACTCTTTGTGTCTCATGTTTTTCTCAAAACCCCAAGGGGAATTTGTAAAGGAGCTATTCTAGTGTACAGATCTGGAATGGATCTAATATTTTGTATACATATCTGATCTAGATCTGTAGTGTAATATACAGCTGCTACAGCTCTTAAAAATAACACTGTCAAGCTATTTTTCAGTCAATACATGTGTTGCAACCCCTCTTTTTGAGGAATTTCTTCTATTCTTGTCTTCTATATTCTGTCATACATTGTATGGGACTCAATATGGATTTGATTTATTGCTGTATATATTAATGTTGAGCCTTATTATTGGTCTCCTATTGTTTCTCAGAAAAAATGCATTATTTTCCTGCAGTATTGTTGTATATTGCTGCAGCCCCACTCTTGGGTGTTTTCCAGCCATACTAGGTGTGGGAGGTCTATTTACCTCACCTAGTTTGATTTGTTTTTGCTCTCCTTTTGGATTTAGATGCTATATCTCTAGATATAAGGGATCCAAGAGTTGCAAAATCATTTCAATGCACATACTTCTAAAAAATACGTTATTCTGGCGGGTATTGATGAATCTTCCCATTTTGGGATATTACAAACTAAATTCTTCTTCAAACTTGAAACATACATGAACTATTTCAATGTTAGAGGAGAACCAAAATCCCTCTGAAATGTAATATCATTTATTTAAGTCGCGCATACCTTCCATCATCTCCCATATCAATGTGAATCTGAAGGTCCTTCTCCTATAACTACTGAAGAACACTTTGTTTCTGATCATTTAGAATGAGGCTCAACTATCCAAGTACCACACACTACCCATCACCGATGAAAACATGCATGAAATGAGGGTGAAATCCAAATCAAATTGTGAAGCAAGAGCTTCACCTGTCGTTGCACCTGAGGGCTTCTTGTCGGCCTTCTTATGCGGACAATTTGTGGCATAGTGTCCCAGATCATGTTAGTGGAAACATTTAATCTTCGAAAAGTCCTTATTATTTCCTACATGACCAAAATATTATTTGGAATGGGATGATTTCCCTTTCCATTTATTTTCCTTTCCATCCGATGTATAGTTATCCTCATCATCATGATTTTATGACGATCCATCTATGGTGTTCTTCCGAATATCTTCTTGCACCATGTCAGACCATAAACACTCCCACTCTATTAGCTTATCCCTCTCATTTACCAAATTATTGTAGCTATTCCAGCTCTTTGGAAGGCCTAGAAGTGCTACGGTAACCAGATAATATTAAACTACTATAACACCAACACATCCAAGCTCATATCGACAATGGGTGAACTTGCTCAATTACTTTAGTATTGTGTCACCCTTCTCCATCTTGATGTTCCTGAGGTTTTCCTTCAGTGCCTACTTCATGTGGTCACTTTTGTTATAAATAAATATTTCAAGGCCTTCCACATTGCATATGAAGTTTCCTTTCCATGTAGTTTCGAGCTAATATGATCTTGAACTCCTTCCAGTAGGACCCTTCTCGCCTTTTCTACATACTTCTTCTAGGTCGCTAGTTCTTGAGCATCAACTATTGGAGGCTTATGAATATAATTGTCTATGAATTCGTTCAACCTATTATCTTCCAAAACTACTTCCATCCTGTCCTTCCAAGCTATGTAATTTGAGTTGCTCTCAAGGGCATATTCAAGTCTCAATCCAAAGAATGACATCCTGATCCAGTTGCCAGTCTTGGAGAATAGTCCTGAAAATTTGATTAACCTATACAAAACAAACTCATATTCTTCTCTTTTTTAGTGATTTCAAATTTGATACCATGTATAAATTCCTTGTCGATTCAAACTGATAATTGTTATTTTCTAAGAAAATAGACTTGAATCTACTGTACCAATTGCGAAAACCAAATTTAAATGATCGCAAAATCAAGAAGCATAAAAGAGAAAGAATTCAATAAAACATTACACAATGATTTCTTGGGTAAATACAAAAATAAAAACCCCACTATATGTATATTTCATTATTCATAAAATATGAGAATATTATAATGCTTTTCTCAAACCTAAGAAACCTCTGCACTATCTCTATCTGTCTCAGTGCTTCCTAAACCAGCCTAGGCCAATACTTAACCAATTTTCTACTTTCCCAAGTACATATTTTCTTGCATCGTTTCCATGGGTAATTATCCCCTATTAATTAATGAAATCCCCATCCAATACTGTGCAATCCAACTAGGGCCTTTCTCTAACTGCGTGCACCAATTGAACAATTTGGATGATTATACAACTAATGGTACACTTCCCTTGATCTCCAATATCAACTGGGTAAATATCAGTTCACACATGCATGCGTTATTTATGGCTGATCTAATAGTTCTTTGGTTGATCACCGAGTGAGGTGCAAGTTCCACTTCCACACTTTGACCTTCCACTAGTTCCTCCAATAGTTGGAACTAGTTAAACTGAATTTCTCTCATAAAATGAGTTAATTAATTACAACTCAAAATAAACTCAACCAGGGCTCCTAAGAAGTACGAACCATTCTACATGACTCAAGTTAGACCCTCAACTCGAATTAACTAAACCAACTAAGTCAAACTAAATTATTTAACTCGTACAAGTTGTCATGAGATGTGGAATTCCAATTTTCTTCTAATTTAATTAAAGGGAAAATTAAATTAGAATCTTTCTTGGTGCCATTTTCACCATATTGATGGAGTCTTATAGCCAAGTCATACCTCTTTCTTTCTCTAATAACACAACCCAGTGGTCATAACGTAACTCATGGCGATCGATGCATATCATCGGTACCATTGTCACTATAATGGCCTCATTCTTAGATCCCTTAGTTCTATTACGCTCCCACTATGATACTCTGATGTCACCTCGTGATCACCATAATCTATCCTTCCTGGATATTTCTTCAAATTACCTATATCACAAGCATACAGTTCCCATGATATTAATCATAATAATTCTAAATAAAATTAAATTTAAATTTGAGAAGGTAATCCTTTAAAATGATACTTATCTTTTTGGTGATTATTTTCCTCCTTTTCCTCCATAGGTAACAAGTTTAGCTCACTATATGCATTAAACATGAATTCTTGTGATCACATCCTAATGTGCATGTGATGATTTTCTTATTCCATCATTTACTCACCCTTTGAAGCCCAGGTAACTCCATTTTTGAGTAGTCTACCTATCTGAGGGTTTTCTTGCATGGGCTCCCATAAACTACTTTCCCTTCTGAGCCCAAGCAAATCCCATTCTCAACAACATAACTAGATGATGGTTATTTCTATAGTGTTATAGCTAGGTTCCTTTTTGGCATGCTCTATTATATTTCTTGTGGATTCTTATAGCCATGTGCCTTTCTGGCATGCTCCATCACATTACTCATGGAGTCTTATAGTTAAGGTTCCTTTTACGATTTTCTCCCATGAAGTAAAAAAGTGTCACAGATTTGTAATTCCACCACAATAGCCTTGTTCCTGGGTTCCATGCTCCATCATTTCACCTGTGTTGAAACATTTCATTCCCATGATATATACTAAAAAATTTGAAATCTTTTTATTTCAATTTCCAAAATATGCTTCATTCATAAGATAGATATCATAAACATGATACTTTTAGTCATGTTGTTGGGCTCTATCATAGGGGGAAATATTCCTTCATGGTGGATTCTATATCACATTCCATTCCCGAATTATACATATAATATTATTTTTCAATCATCCAAAAAATTGTTAGTGTTGATGCATACAATATCTTCATTGCAAAAATTCACATCTCTTGAAGTGATCTCAAAATTATTACACACGTAATGATACTATGATATTTAACTAGTTTCAAATAGATTAAATGAAACTATCATGAATTATATAATTTCCTCATAATCATTGTAAGAATTTTAAAATTCAACCAAATATTTATTCCAACAACCCAAAGGGTTAACATTGAGAGATGCATATCTTTAAATTCATGAGCAATTTAGTTCTCCAATTTGTTTGGCAGACAATACAAATTTCCTAGCAAATTTTTTCATATTGAAGATTTCCTGCCTTAACTTTACCCATCCTCGAGAATCCTTGCAACACATGCATTAATTTATAAAGAAAATATACCAATTTTAGTTGAAAGGAATTCTTACCCAATTCCTTTCCTTTACCTATTTATCCTTGCTCATTGTTTGCCTTAATTACTTTGCTACTGTCACAAGAATTCTTAACTAAATTATTTTCAAGGAGTCTGGATAATTTTGTTTTTTTTTGCATACCTAATGTTGCAACATTCAAAATCCTTGAAAATATATGAACCTCACATATTAGTCACAACTCTTTCAATTCAGCTGCTTACAAGATTAAGTGAAACTTCATAAGGGGGATTGACATTGTGAATCAAATGTACATATTTAAACAATGTCTTAATTCATATACCCAAAAATATGTATACACATTACGTCATGCATGTGGCATACATGCTCCATACTATCAATATTTCGTTGTGTTTTAGAGTTAACTTTCAGCCTTTGTTATTTTCAATATCTCACATAGTGAATCTCATAAGCATAATAATACACACACCATCTTTCATGTGGTAGTTAACATCAAGAGATCATTATTGCACACTTTCCATATGAATGTTTCATGTGACATGGAATCCATTACGTAACCTCATTTGATTAAAAAAATCACAACAATGACTAGATTTTATTTACATACCATTCACATATTCATAATATTTTGAAAATTAATTATTCTCAAGAAAGCACAATTTTCAGTTAAGGGAACTCCCCTTTCAAGCCACTTTCACAGTTGTAACATTTTTGTCCAACACATTCATATTGATCTAGTCAAGCCCCCTTTATTGATCCTTTATCCACATATATCCTCTAATGCAGTCCTGCAAGGAAGACTTTCAATGGTCATGATGAATCTCATCACATGAATAAACATAGCAATTTTATTAAACATAGAAATAAGTTTTCTCAAATTTTTATTAGGTTTGTAACCCAACTTATTTCTCATTACAATTATGGGGTCCCTCCCCTTTTTTACTCTTATGAAAATAACCTGTCTACACACACATCATTCATTAGTTAATTAATCGTTGCATGAGCCATAACATCTCAATTTCATAATTGATTCAATTTCTTGAATTTGTGTTCAACATGTCAACTAATTTGTAACAAATATAACCACCTATATTTACTTCAGCAAGAGAATTGAACATACTAGCATATGTAAAAAAATTAATTAGATTATTTCCTAAGGTCAATAACAACCTTAAGATCCCAAAAATATTTCTAAATGGTTCAAGAGGAACTTTTCACTGTATTAGATATCTCATGGGGATATTCCCCACATATCTTCACATCACCACTAAAGGTGGTCACTCATCCTTCTCAAGTTCTTGAATAGGTATTAGATAACTCCCGACGGGTTCTACTGCTACTGCTAAGGGCCCTCCCTGCTAGTTTTATAGTATTTTACTTACCCTTAATGCATTTTTATGTACTTTTTTCATTGAGGTAGTCTCTTGAACATAAAAATTATCCTTTCCTTCATGCTACATAGAAGGGCGGTAATGAAGAAAGTGTTTCTTTTTGAAACTCAAGCATTTAAAAGCCTTCCTCCATAACTTACTTCCTTTTGCTTTTTTGGTTGTTGGCCCATGTTTTTGGAGTTTACATGGGCTATTCTCCTTTTATTGTTTGTTAGAGAATTCATTGATCAGGTGTTCTCCTCCCCAACATTTCAATGACCTTTACTTCTTCCAAACCTTATGATGTTTGTCCCTAACATTTTCATTATAAGACCCTTCCATATGTCTAGTATTTGGTACAAGTTGCAACAAACACTTGCATGCATAAAAGGTTTAGTAGCGATATTTTTTTTTAGCATTGTCTATTCTTCTTGTTTTCTAATGAGTCTTTCGTTCTCTACTTTTCAAATCATCAACTCAACTTTCAAGATTCTGAGGGTATTCATTCCATTAGGGTAACTTCCCTATTATATTTTTTCAACTGATTCTTCTTCTTACTCATAATGCGTTTGGTTTGCACTTTGTTGTGTTGTAATTCTACCCATTTCTCCATTTATTTTGGCAATATGTGTGTTATTATTTATGTGTTGTCTCACACACACATACGTTAGCTAAATTAGGGAAAATAATGTTGATTTATCACCTTGGCATGGAAACACTAAGCATGCTAATATGAAGCATGTTGATTTGATGTTGTTCACACATCTAAAACACATTTCAGTTACATAAAAAAAAATATGTGTAAACATTCTATAAAAGTTACTGGCCATGACGTCCACAAGTTTAAAATCAACACCCACACACATTAGAATGAATTTTAGGTGTTTGTGGGTGAGCATATTGTTACACATTATTTTTTCACCGTCCTTGCAATCCCCATCACGAAAATTGGAGGACCATTTTAGTGACCCCTGTGTATTGTCATAGATTGCCATAAATGTCATTCCATCCCCTGGCATGTCTAGACCATAATATCTGTTGATCGTTCCTTAAGTAGACATTCAAAAGCATATGATTTTGGGTTAGCGCTGGTAGGAATTTTTGGCCTCACGTCCAAGAATAAATTAACACTGGGCCTCGTGCCCTTTGGCACTTTGTCTCATAAGGGCACCCGCACCGAGCTGCTTTTGGAAAGTTTTTTAAAATAGAAATGAAGCTTCCATGCTTAACAGCTTCGTGAGCAGAGTCATCATGATTTGTTTGATTGAATCGCGTCGAGTTTCTCCCTTTGGCCTATTAGTTCCTATAATTTTGAAACTGCCCAAAGGGATATACCTCTCCTCCACCTTATTTGGGATCCAAAACCATCTCCTCCTCTCCTATAAATTCTTCCTCATCACATTGATTCAACTAGTTGAACAATCATTAGTATAGTTGGTGTGTTTAAGAAAGAAAAGAAGAATCCATTGTTGAGAGAGAGTTTAAGCCCATTGCCTCATCGAGTCGAATGCTGAATGAATGCTTGAGACATGCCCAACTGAATGTGTCGAAGGAGATATGAAACGTCAAGGCATAAGGTTGTAAACTTATTTTTTATTTATCAATAATACATGACTAGTTTCTGGTTCCAACTTTATTTCCATTTATATGAAAAGTATTTAGCTCTCCTTAACTAGTTGAATAGCTTTAGATGAATGTATATTCTTGTATGTTTTCATCATTTGTTTGATCTTTGTGCAAACACATGAACATCGTCACCAACACGGAGCGCAAGGTGTGAAGACATCATAGGGTTTCTAGGTGTCTTTGATTGCTTGTTTGGCCACATGTTTGTTGAGCTTCCGAGCTGTGTATGAGTCAATTCAATCATTCATTTTTTAGCTTATTTTCTGATTGCTTGGTCTTTTCTTTCGATTCTACGTGTTGTAGGATTGTCGAACTGTCATCTTAGTGTCTGTTTTCCCATCTGTCTGTCACTATGAGCATAGATCACATTGCTTCTTGAGTCAATTTGAAAGCCCTTTCTCTGTGAAAAGGAATGCCTATTTGATTTTGCGTGTGTTTTGTATTCACTTAGATTTGTCTCTTTGTGTTTTTATCATTTCATTCGAGTTGCTCAAAGTTATTTTTTGTTTTGTCCTTTTAGTGTAATATTTCATTATTACTTCTCATTCACATAAAAGAAAAAAAATTGTATTCTTTCTCTCTTTTTGAAAGTGAAAAATATTATTTTGCCTTAGTAGCTTTCTCATTAAAAAATGAACAAAAAGAGAAAATATTTTTGTTTTCTACTCTTGTATTTGATTTATTGCTTCTTTATTGTGATCTTCTATCCATATTTTACCTAGTTGTTCATCGAATCTGAATGATATTCTTTCTCATGTAGTTATGCATTAGAGATTCGAGATTATATTCGGTAAGGCCTTGAAACTGAAACATACTTTCAAGATAAACTTTAAAATGAACTCAATCAACCTAAGGAAGCATTGAAACATAACGCTTATATTTAGAATTCTAGGCTAGTGACGTGTTCCGACATCGTTAAAACTAGTAGTTGCCGTTCACCATCTGGCATTAGACATCAATAGCACAAACTTGTGCTCCTTGTACCATTGAGTATATAAAGAGATATCCTAATAGGTTGCAATCCTTTATCCATAGGAAGCTGAGTCTACCACCCTGTAACCATGATACACTGAACACAACATTCGGGGAGACTACCTACACGTACGTTAAGTCCTTGGTAATTTCTCTTTCATTTGATCACCAAGGTGTATATTGCAGTTCATGGGAGCTTGGTACACCCTCTTGCTTAGTGTTCCTAAGTATTTATTTTGATCTTTCATGATTCTTTAAAATTTGAAAGGATCATAGAACACTTTTCCTTTCAAGCTCATCCAAACTGAAAGTGACTAGAGTCACCTTTTTCCCTTTTCTTGAATCTTAAAACATGAAAATGCAGAGTTTTGTTTCAATGTCATAAAATTAACTACCCACGATCAGACACCCATTAAAGTTATTTTCTTGGTCTATTCATTGGTAATTCCTTAGTGATTGGTCTTAAAGCCTTGAACTGATTATCTATTTTTCTCTCCTTCTCTTTGAGACAAAGTCACGGTGGTGAAACTACCAGTTTCATTGTCCTCTTCATTACCTCGTAGTGAAGAACCTTCCGCCAAAGTTTCTTCAGAGAGATCTTAGTGTGTTAGGAATATAGGCTATTGGCATGATATTATTCCAAGTATTCAACCTCTAGCTACTCGATCTCCCCCCGAGGAACCATTTGATATCAATTGGCAACATCAAACACTTAGACATTTTTGAGGGAAGATCCCCCTCTACCGTCGGAACCACTTGAGTCACTGTTATCACGTGCTTTACTTGCCACCACTATTTTCCTTTTCGCTGACACCATGTCTTCATATGATATGGATGCCAAAAGTCCTATTAATAGAGAAGAGACTTATGTTTCTACAGGAGAATATCTATTCCCTCCAGAGAATTTTCCTTATGTTTCGGTTCAACCTTATTCACAGCCTTCAACTCTCCTGGTTGGTTATTGTTCTTTGGTTCAGTTAATCTCTAGTGCTATATATTTGTATAAGAATCCATTATGGTCAAGTACAGTGGCCTCTTCTGCAGGGCCGTTTGTGTCAGGACCATCCTCCTTGAATCCCATTTTTTCAATGATGGTTAAATCTGTCCCAACCCATCCCACTATTTCTGTGGCTTCGTCCACACCATCTGCTAGTGTGATTCTGTCATTACCGTCATCTTCTATTGTTAGTCGAACGCTTCCTAATTCTTCCATGATGTCTGTTGGACCCGTTGTGAGTGGACCATAGCCTCACATATAAGGAGTCCATCAACCTATTGGTAGCGCACCTATCTCCTCTAATCCTATTCCTAGAGGTTTGATGTACGACCAATATATGATGGCCATTCAACAACAAAATTACTTCCCCCAGGGTTCTTAGAATGTTCAAGATCCCATCAATCCTCTGCATTACCATGATGAACTCGGAAATCACATCTATTACTATGGGCCTCACCCACAGGGTCTATTGTATGTTCAAATGCCACAGATACCAGTTAACCCCAACCAATTTATGTATCTACAGGGACAACCCTATGGTCCATAAGGAAAACTCTCTCAGGGAAAAGCTTCGGTCCAACAGGGAAAACCCTATGGTCCTACTGGTCAACCTTACGTTCAGCAAGGAGCACCTTATGCTCCTCAGGGGAAAACCTATCTACCTCAGGGACAACCTTTTGTGCAACCAAACTAGC
>CM076578.1:1573698956-1573869178 GCA_034641835.2 Pinus albicaulis | reverse complement strand
AGTTGAGTAATGATTTTGTAACTTACGCTTCCTATATTAACAATATATTCTATTTAATTATTTATTTAACTATATTTAACTTATGGTTCTTATATTTTTAATTAACTATTTAATATAAGAAAACATAACTATAACACACACGCAAATACATATAAGTTCAAGTTTCTACAATGCATGATTGATACACACATTAAATCCACGATGATAAAGTGAATAAAATAATTTTGACTATTTTCTAATTTCTACCATGTTGATTCATTATATAATCATATTTGTACCATATTTATTCCTTCATGTACTTGCACCAAGTACATATCATGTGTCAAAGTGAAACATTATAAGGTCTAATCTTATGGAGAATTTAGTTGGCATGAAATTTTATTAGTTTTGCAAATAGGTTTATTTCAATTTTTTAGATATATTTATATATTTATGCTCTATGAATAAAATGCATTATTTAGGAATCGGAAAAGGTGTAAGTCACATTCAGTCACTTATTTCACTTCTTTCAATTGTGTTTATAAGGGATTTAATAATTTGGTTGATAATTTAACAAAAAAGAGACTCTAAAGTTTAGGACTCCATGCTAGACATTCTACTTGAGTTTATAAATGGTTTTCTTGTCAACATTCTTTCTATGTCAACATTTTTTCTTGGATTAGTTTATATATATTATAAGTAATAATTTTGTATTATATGTCATTTTCACTCACCATGTTTTTCTTGTATTAAATTTTCTATGTATTATATGTAATATGCAGAGCCATCTCCCATACGGCCCCCAACCAAAACCCGTCAGGATGTTGGGGGATCTGCTATACATGGTCAGGCTTGTGATAAATCATGTACTCCATTCATAAATCCTCCCTTTGACACTAATCGAAGTGTTAGAGGTAGTGTTTCTATCTATATTGATGATATTGCTACCGATGATGAACCTTATTCAATTGTTGCAGGTACACCCCCCGCATTTTTAAATTCTCTTTAAACCTTATGTGTTTATGTCGTGAACTTATCTTTAATTTTTAAATTGTCTTCAATTTATGTGTTTAAATTTAACGTATGTGTTATTATGCATCTAGTTTCTTATGCATGTTGCATTATGTTTATGATTTCTATACCCTCAACATGGCAAAGAGGAGGATCAGAGTGAAATTCCAGTCCCTTCGTGGAATGACGTTATAGAAAGTGTCACAATAGAGGATGTTAGGGCCTAATATACATGGATCACTTGAGAGTTGGGTAAAATATCTGCTAGTTCGCCTACTGGGTGTAGGTTGTCTTTTATATTAGATAACATCAATAGGTTGGTCGAGACATACCATAGGGTGAACCCACAAGGGCACCTGCTATATTCCATACATAGGATTAAGAGACTGGAGGTTAGAGGCCCACATTCTTGGGAGGTAGTGAAAGACGTCACCAAGGACAATGATGTTCGTAGGGAGTTGTTTGACATCCTTTCGGACCATTTTGCTAGACTTTTTGGTCAGATTCCACTCAAATATTTTAAGAATGTTAATGTGCCCTGCTTTTGTTTATGGATGATTCATTGGAGCTTGGGGTCATTTCCCCCACCATGACAAGGACCCTATTTAATTTACAAATCATATGTATGTATATTTCATGCTGCATATGAGGTCAGATTACACCAACGCTAGATCTAAGTTGTATGGACTCAGCTTGGGGTGTAGATATGACCATCTTGGTGCTTCTAGGGACACTACGCATGTAGCAACACCTCTAAGTGTAACACCCTCCTCCCACATTTACCCATGCTAACCATTCCACCAGGGTAAACTTGTGGCGAATATTTACTATGATTTGATTCAACTCCCCATGTATAGTTAGTGAAGTGGAATAGACACACAAAAAATAAAACTGACCTTCCTTAGGAGCTACAAGATCCCATGGGATAACCAATCACTCCAGGTGCCCAACCCCTGAGTTAACTTACTCTTTAACTGAACTAGACCCTAAGTAACTCCCATGAGAAGACCTCCATGCGACTGGAACCCTCTAGTCACTCCTAAAACAAGGCCTCCATGCGACTGTAGTATTTTTCATGTCGATCTGTGCCAAAAACCGCAAAATATGAGCCACTTTATCATGGCTAAGACTCATACCTCTACCGAAAGGTTGGTGAAATTATCATAAATTATAAATAACAAGAAGACAGCCTCTAATTCAAAACTTGAAAAATGACTTGACCTGACTCATTCTAACCATGGCATGAATTTCATCAAACATAGCATGAGCATGTAATGTACATGTCATAAATACACATCTAAGAATAAGGGTCTCATACTTATATGTGATTCATCAATAAGGTTTGATTCCCTCTCACAATAGTTGCATTATCATCTATTTGGTCATATATTCATTAAAATTTCATTTACTAACAAAAACCTAATGAGAGCCATAACCAAAGTTTGTCATAAAACCATGCTTATAACCTACAGAATAAAAATTATAGAACAACCATCAAAGACACATAATAGAAACTACATTTACTCTTGAAATACATGAGAAAAGATCTTTTATTAAAAAATATAAAAGCTAACCAATTTAGGGACTTCCACATACCACCCAACCATAGATTAGGCTAAACCAAATATTGTTTTCAACCAATCATCCCCATGCCATATTCCAAGCATGAATGTGGGACTCATAAGGAAAAAAACTCGGTCTTCTTAAGATTTACCATGTATCCCACCATTACCAGTCAAGGGATTCTTAGGCTTGAAACCCTCATCTATACAACTAGGATTTACCATGTATCCCGGGGTTACTAGTCAAGGGATTCCTAGGCCCAAACAAAGAAATATACACTATAGGATTTACCACAATCCTACCATATACCGGTCAATGGATAACTAGGCCCTAAGCAAGCATGGATGCCTATGGATCTCGACACCTAAACCATGAGATAATCCAGCTCAACCAAATGCAATAAACCCATCACACCATGGCTATTCGAAAATGGAAAGGTAAGGCTGAAACCACTTCCACACCTGGAAAAACCCATGCCAATTAAAACAAGAGAACCAAATACACATGCATTTACCATGCATACCAAAATTAGCAAGGAAATCATACATGCAACTCCATACTTTCAAGTGATCTTGTTGTAGCTCCTTGATCCAATGCTTCCTTGCTTGATTTTTGCTTCCCTTTGCCTCATTGTCCTTTCTTTTCCTTTCCTTCTCCAATGCAAGAGTGCTCCAAGAATGATCTAAGTGTGAGAGTAGAGAGAACAGAGAGAGAGCTCCAAAACTAAATTGACAAAATGTTGTGAACCGATCCTCAGAAGCGTTTTTATTAATGATGCCTCTATTTTCTTCAATTTGCATTATTTTTCCTCCATTTTCCTCCTCACATGAAACTTGTGACCTTTCACCTACCTTTTCTCCTAATTTCCATTATTTTCATAAAGAAAATTTCAATTAATGCCTCTTGCCTTTCCAAATCCTTCACCGTTGCCTTTGCCAATTTTACCTTAGACATAATAAACAAAATGAACACCTAGTAGGATTTTTTTCCCAACATTCATATTGGAATGCGTGTCCCATGACCTTGGTATTATTTTTCCTTTACCTACTTTATTACTTGAACTTTTGACTTGGGGTTGTTACAAACCCCTCCCCCTTAGGGGAACACGATCCTTGGTGTTCTTTGACACCTACAACCACAAAGACCATTGAAATTAAAACATACTTCCCATGGAGCTTTATAAATTGGCTTGATGAAATATTTACAATCAACAACCTGCTGAAAAACAAACACCAACATGACAACCATACCGCTTATTGGATCTTTCTAACACATATCATGGACTTTTTTACATCTATATAAATATATACATATTATACGAAAATTGATTTTCCTCAAGATACTAACAAGGAAGGATACATATCCGACATCTGATCAGCCATCTCCCATGTAGCTTCATCGGACCCAAAGTGCTTCAACTACACTTTAACCTACTCAATTGCATGATTCCGAAGAATGAGTTTCTTTCTCTGCAAAATGTACGGAGGTTCCGGTTGGAATTATCCTTCTGGTTCCACAAGAAATACAAAACAACCAATAACATTATCAAAATATTTAACATACTTGTTAAGTAATGACACATGGAAAAAATCATGGACTTTCACTATCGAGGCAATGCAAGTCTGTAGGCCACTCGTCTAATCCTCTCAAGGATCTTGAAAGCCCCACAATATGGAGGTGTCATATTTGCACATGACCTAATCCTCAAGGAGATCTTCTTAGGATTGATGTGAAAATACACATGTTCCACAACCTGAAACTCTTTAAATTCCCTGTGATGATATGCATAACTCTTTTTATTATCCTGTGTTGGCTTTAGATTCTTCTTGATATTATAAATTTCATGTTCCATATATACAAATATAGTCATTCCTATCACTATCCTTTTCACTGGATCACTCCAACTCATAGGAGTATTACAACTCCGCCTATATAGTGCCTAAAACAAACTCATCCTTAATGAATCGTGATACCCATTGTTATAAGTAAACTCAATGAATGGTATATATTCTTCCCACTTCCACTACTAGTTCATAACATACATCCTCAACATATCCTCCAGCATCATGTTGACCCTTTGTGTCTGTCTATCTATCTACGTATGATAAGTTGTGTTGAAGGCCAAATTTGTACCCAATCCTGCAATTAACTCTTTCTAATAACCTATAAGTGAAGTATATATCACACAATATTATTTGAAACACCATGCAACCCACTATCTCCCCAATGAATACGTATGCTACATCACTAGCCGAATAACTAGAGACTTCACCTTAATGAAGTGTGTTATCTTTGTCAACTTTTCCACCACAACTATGATGGAATCATGCTATCTAGATGTTATCGGTAAAACTATATTGAAATCCATGGAAATGACCTTGAATTTCAACTTTGGAATCGAAATTTACTATAGTAGACCACTTAGATTCTTACACTCTACCTTTACCTGTTGACAATCCAAACATATTGCAACAAACTCCGCCACTTCCTTATTCAGATTTAACCAATAGTAGAATTTCTTCACCGTTGTCAATGTCTTCTGGTATGTTGGATGACCTTAATATGACTTAGCATGAAATTACCTTAAGATAAGCTTCTTGATCTCATTGTTTTTTTACACATAAATCATGTCCTTAAATATGACCAAACCATCTGTTGTGAGATGATAGTCCAGATCCTAATCATCTATACCCTCCTACTATAGAATGTGCCTAAGCTCTATGTGCATGGCATCCTTCTGTCCTACCTATAATATCTGATCCTGTAAATATTTAATATAAAAACTCGTAGTTACAATGTGTTTTAACTGCATCCATCTACTAAGAGCATTTCAAATCCTTTTCTCCTTTCCCTTACTATACTTGATCTCATCAAAATCATTGGTCATCGCCAACCATCTAGATTTCCTGTAATTCATATTTGGTTAGTCAAACAAGTATCTCAATCCATTCTGATCACTCAGACGTACAAATCTCCTACCAAGAAGATAGTGCCTCCACATCTTCAATGCATGGACGATCGCTTCCAACTCAAGATCATGTGTCACATAATTATGCTCGTGTTCATTCAATATCCTTGATTCATAACATACCACCTATCCATATTACATAAATACTCCACCAAGTCCTCTCTTGCAAGAATTTTTACACACCACAAACTATTTATCTGGATGGATATGCAATATTTAGAAGTCGAGCATTTGTCAACAACTGTTTCAACTCCTCAAAACTTGTTTCACATTCCTCTATCCATTCAAATTTATTCCCTTTTCACTGTAATGATTTGATAGGATATGAAATCCATGATAATTTCCTAATGAACCTCCTGTACTAACCTACTAACCCCATAAATGACCTTTCTTCATCCACATTTCTAGGAGCTACCCATTCCATGATAGCTTTTATCTTTTCAAAATCCATAGTTATGCCTTCCTTGGAAATAACATGTCCCAAGTAATGCACCTCTTTCTAAAAAAAATGCATTTGTTGAGTTTGGCATACCACTCAGGATCTCTTAGCAATATCAACAATGTTTCTAAGTGTTCAAAATGTTCTTCCTCATTCTTAGAATATATCAATATATCATTAATGAACATAAAAAAACTTTTCTAAATAAGGACACAACACACTATTCATCACTAACATGAAAGTAGTTGTAACATTAGTAAGACCATAAGGAACTACAACAAACTCATAATTCCCATACTTGGTCCAGAAAGCAATCTTGTTGATGTCCACTTCTTTGATGCATAAATGATGGTATCTTGATCTAAAATCAATCTTCGAGAACATCACTTCTCCCTTCAACTGGTCAAACACATCATTAATCCTCAAAAATGGATACCTGTTCTTAATGGTTACCTTGATCAACTGCCTATAATCAATGCACAACCTGAGAGTACCATCATTCTTCTTCACAAACAATATTGATGCACCCCATGATAAACTTAGCCTAATGTGTCTTTTCCAAGAATTTCCTTCAATTGCATTTTCAATTCCAATAAATCTGATGTGCTCATCGTGTACAATGCCTTTTATTCCGGTGCTTCCCCTAGTACCAACTCAATAAAAAATTCCATTTATCTCGTAGGTGGTAAATTTGAAATCTCTCTTAGGAACACATATTGGAGTTGTTGTAAGATCAGGTACCTCTTCAATACCTTCGCATCCTCAACATCCTTTCCTTTATCACTAGAATTGTGCATTACAAACAATACACATCCTTTCCTATGACTAGGCTTTTCCTGCATAGTTTTAACCATTATAACTAATTTTTCCTTCTTCTTACCCTCTAATATTATCTATTCCCCATTATCATCCCAACATTCAATAATGTTTTCATAATAATCTACTTTCGTCCCATGATGATAGAACCAATCCATTCCTAACAACATACTGTATGATACCAACATAGCACATTCAAATGCATTGATGTAGGCATACCATTCAATTCAAATGCATAAGCTCTTACCTAGTTGTCACACAGAAATTTGTCACTATACCTGTACTACCCGTTTCTGATCCTAGAGACCCTTAACAGTGACCCCTGTGCATGTTTTCCATCATGAAAATATGCCTTCATGTCCTATTCAAAGAAATGAACAAACTCTCTGTTGGCCATTCGTGGAACAGCTCCTTGTAAACCTATTTATCTGGAGTGGCATGCCCTCTCTGTGTCTTGCTCGCACTAATGGAATATTCTTGGTCTAGGGTTGCACCGATTGGTGCTGGAATGAAGCGAATACTTGTGATGATCCCCTTTTGGGAAGTTTTTAAAAAATGGAAGTGAAACTTCAAGATACGGAAGCTTCAATGGGAGAGACCTAGTTGTTTGTTCCTAAGGATAGAGTCAAGTTTCTCCCTTTGGCCTCTTTTTTCCTAAAAAAGTGGAACCACCCAAAGGGATAACCCATTTCCCCACCTAAAGTGGATCCATGCTCCCTCCTCCTTTGCTATATAATGGGAAATCTCCCATAGCTCTTCTATTTAGAACATAGATAATAGAACAGCAGAGAGGCATTTTTTTGCTATAGATGTTGAGCGAGAGTTGAGACCTTCTGCCCTCACATCAAGTCAAGAAGCGATTTGGAGACATTCCTGGATCAGGACCTGTCGAAGGAGATTTTTGAAATCAAGGCACAAATTGTAACTCCCCCTATATATTTTAATATAATACGATTAGTTCGTGTTTTCCATTCTTGTCTTAAAATGTGATTGAGTCCTTATTTTTCCTTGATCAACTAAGTAGCTTGTATATTCATTATATATGTTATGATTTCATGTTTGCTATCATTTTTATCCTTTGTGTAGGTAACCAAGCGCTGGCAGTGGCGAGATATGACCACAGAACATGAAGGACAGAGGGATTCAAGCCGAAATTAACATCAAATTGAGGTAAGTAATATATTTTCAATCTGTATGCATTTGCAATCTAGGAAAGTAAGCTTCTAATTGTTCCCTATTGTTACTAGAATTACTCTAGGGCTAGAGGGATCGTCTCTGTCTATAGAGAGGATTTTCCTACATAACAAATTGGCGACTCCACTGGGGAGTGCTAGCCTTTCAGTCTCTTATTTTTTGTTTTTTTTATTTCTTGTCTTGTCTTCAATTTTCATCGAAGGTCTACTTCCTTGTCTCTATAGCCCTTGTAATTAACTACAGACCTTTATCTCTATGCTGAAGTGATAGGCCTAGTGTCAGTTTGTAAAACCTTTTTATTTTTTAATATTTTCCTTGATCGCCGCTTCTTTGACTCTGATAGTCGCTCCAATCAGTGTAGTCTGCATTTTACACAATCATGCCATTTCCTTCCTAGCGCGGGTTGTGACCTAGACAGTCGTGTTGATTCCTCCGTATGAATATTAGGGTTTTCCTTATTTTAATCATGCAGTGAGTCTTATCTTTCTGGATGCTAATGCTTGTTTGATTAGCTCTATTCGCTCTCTTTTAAGTGGCAATTCTGGTTCGATTTTTTATGCTTTTGGTTGTCTCTCTTCCAAATTTGATTGCATCCTTGTCTTCCTAGGGTTTCTAGGTGTCCTCAGGCCATTCGATTAGTTGTTGGATTTTTTGACCTCCAGACTCTTCATCAAATCAATTTTTGTCTTTTTCTCAACTCTTAAAACATGAAAATGAAAAGTTTCATTTCCATCTCTTAAAATTAACTGCACACAATCACGTGGCTTGACCATTAGACTATTTTTGGACCTCATTGTGAGTAATTCCTTATTAAGAGATTGTTTAAAACCTTGAATTAATCATCTTTCTCCTCTCTTGTTTCGAAGATAAGACCATCGTGGCTGAACCACCAAGTTCAGTTTCCTCTTCGTCCACTCCTTTCGAAGGGATATTATCCATGTCTCTTATGATTCTCCACATTCGAATGGGACTCAAATTGATGAGTTTTCTCTCATTCTGAGTATTCAACCTCTCGCCTCTTGATCTCCACCGAATGTGCAAGTAGGCTACGTTGCCTACCCTCCAAATCCATTATTTGATCCCATTGAAATATCCCCTCAACAACCCTATAGTCCATATGATACACCTGGTGTATCATTTTTGAACTCACTGCATCCATCTCAAAGCATTGCCCATCAGTTATTCCCAATGGCTTTTTAGGGAGAATTTTCATCCCCCTGGAGGTTTCAAGAACCACCAGTGGAGTAGATCGGGTTGCGTATGAGGGACCTCAATTCCCTCCTGAGGGTTTTCCTTATGTAACAACTCAGCCTTCCTCCCAGTCATAAATTTCATCAAATTACACCTCGTTGGGACAGCTAATCTCCTGTAGGTCGAGCGGTACACCTTTGTACTACATTATTATGTGGCAGAATGTTGGAGTATCCACCCCTGGTCCGAGTGTTTCTAACATGGTTGTTTCCATGCCTTCTCTAAACATATTCACACCTACTTCTATGAGGTTGAATGTTTGTGTAGGTGTTTCGATACATGCTATCAGTACTCCGGTATCGATTCCTTTGACTTTAGTTTCTAGAGGAGGTACTACCCTGTGAAATGCTTCCCAACCCACCGTTGGACCATCCACGAGTGGATCTTCGTCTTACATTCTGAATACCTCTCAAGCTGTTCGCATCATTCCTATGCCTGTCAGATCATCCAGTCCGACAAGACCAGAATACGATCAATATCAACAGTTGTTACATAGTCTTAACTAGCAGCATTATCTCTCGTATGGTTCCCAACAGTTTCAAACTCCCCCAATAAATCCTCAAGGGTTTTAGAGGGCAACTTGGCACTCACCCAGGGGGTTATGTCTATCAGTATGGATTTAACTATGGTCAAAATTGACCTTATGAACCACAAGGGAAACCTTTCATACAACCGGTAGCGCCGTACATACAACCTAATAAAACCTTTTTCCATCGAGGCCAATTTTCCTATTTTCATAAGGGACAACCTTCTGGGCCACCAGCCCAACCCCAATTTCAGCAGGGTTAGTGTTTTTTCCAGTAAGGATAACCGTCCAATCAAACAAATCCGTTCTTTGTTCAGTCGAGCCCTCAGGTGAAAGCTATTCCTTAGGCACAACTTGGTCCTCAAGCACAACCTAGCCCTCAGGTACAACCTGGTCCTCAAGCAGGACCTTCTCCACCTCAGCGACCCCAGGGACAGGCCCAAGGACAACCCCAGGGACAACCCCAGGGGCAACCCTAGGGACAACCCCTGGGAAATCCATATCAAACCTTCTAGCCGCTACAAAATCTGTATGTTGGGTACTATGGTCAACTTGGATCTTAGTGGTCTGCTGCAAGTCAGAATCCATTTTTGGGTTAGAAATTGGGATATGGTCCAAATCCACAAGGTTTCACACCTTATGGACAATACCAAGGTTACAATCCTTATGGAAAAAACCCTTCGGGGAAACACCCTTGGGGGGAAAATTACTCCCAACCCGGTTAGCATCCACAAATGGGCATATATCAAATACCCAACGCCATGCCTTTCAACCTGAAATTTCCATTCCTCGCAACGTTGGAACTTTTAGATGTGTTAAGATTGACCAACGATCCAATTCTTCACAATCCATATTGGTTCCTCATTCCACCTAAAATTCTGAGCGATTGCCCCAAGTTTGAAGGAAAATTTGGGGAAGACACCTAGGCGCATGTCATGACATACCATCTTTGGTGCTCCTCCAATTCCTGGGTCGATGATTCTGTCCATTTACGTCTCTTTCAAATAGCGTTGATTGGTGCCTCTCAAAATTGGTACATTGAACTCTCAAGCAGGACTTTTGAGGATTTTGATTCCTTGGCCATGGCCTTTCTCACACATTTTTAGCTGCTTGTTCTCTATGAAACAGGAACCCACCTCCTGACATCCTTAAAGAAAATACTTCTATGCACATCTCTAATCACACCCATGAATGGAGAAGGCGTCATCGTTTGATCAAATTTGACATTCCTGATCAACTGTTGAATGAATGGTTCACCAAAGCATTATTCAATCAGATCGCTAAGGATGTCACCATGGGGGCAGCTATCATAGAGGAGCAAGCTATATCCCGTGCCCAATATCTCAATCTGGTTTACTCAGTCTGGCGCATTATATGATATCTTGCTTGATGCCCTGCACCCTAATTCTCAGTCTTCAACATCAAAAGCTCAGGTGACACCACCGGTAGACGACATCATAGGTTATGTTTCCTAGGATTTAGAGGTCAACACATACAGTATTCTCCGGCCATCAAATCCTAGAAAAGAATTAGAGGTCAACGCCGTACAATATTCTGCGACCGTCAAATCCTCTAAAGGAAAGAAGAAGGGCAAAGGAAAATCAAAAATTGATTCCCCAATACAAGATTCCTCTAAACCTCACGCTGATGATGGAGCCAAACATAAAACAAAGTATTATTGTTTGATATGTGATGATGAGCATTACACCAAGGACTGTCCTCGACGGGCCAAGGTGAGTTGACTACTCAAAGGCACCCAAGAAACTCTGATTGTTCTTAAAGAACCATTTCCATCGTAACAGACTCAAATGGTGGAACAACCTCAATCTTCTACCCCCTTTGGTTCTCAAGTTTTCATGATGAATGGTGTTGCACCCATATCTATCCCTATCAATCAAAATATTATGCGAAACCACATCAACCTGTGGGGAAAGAGATTGCAGATGCTCCTACTCCTTCGCCCTCACCCGCTTCTGACCCTCTTCATATTGAAAGGCCTAGCTCTTAGCCCATTATGCGTCCACCTTCCAAAGTTGTGCTCTGTAACTCCTCCTATAACCCAAATTCCCATGTCGCTCAGCGTTATAATATTGTTGAGGATTTGGCTCAGGCGCCATCATCTATGTCCACCCTGGAGATCCTCCAAAGCTTTCTGTCACAGCGGAAGTCATTTTTATCTGCCATCAGAGGAGTCGATATTGCCAAATTGAGCCTTATTACTTTTGATCTAGAAAATTTCGTCCTGCGTCTCCCTCACCACCTTGCTTTGATTATCCAAGTTGAGATTAATGGAAAGAATATCCATCAAGTAGTCATAGATGTAGGTGCATCTACTTGCATCATGTTCGTTTCATGGTGGAAATCCATCGGTTTTCCATCCCTTAACTAGTCTCCAAATTCTTTGGAGGCCTTCGACGAAAGGGATTCTCGCCCTCTTGGTCTCCTCACCAGCTTACTTATCACGTTGGAAGGAAAAAAAGTCAATGTAGAGGTTGAATTCATTGACGCCAAACTCAAATATAATATCCTCCTCATTCTAGTTGGACTCATGCCATGCTATGCATACCGTCCACTCTCTTTTGTGTTCTCTGTTTCCCGCACGAAGGAAAGATTATCATTGTTGATCAGTTATCCTTTTTTACTTCCACTTCTTCAGAGAGCAATGTTCTATATGTAGACCACATTCCCACACGTTATGAAAGTGTGGGGCCAGGAATTTTCAAATATCCTACCCTTATGGGTCTGTTTTCTCTTCCTTCGCCAAACACTGCTCAGGTCCATATGATCTCCACTTCTTCTAGTCCCTGGATTGTCCCTTCACCTGACCAGGTTGATCCGTTTGGTGATGAATTGCCGTTAAGTCTGATAAAGATCAATTATTGTGAAATCATGTCAGCTTCAGCTAATCCTTCTGAACATACTACTTCTAGCATGCGCTTTGACACGTACTCCAAGTCTACTTGGCTCAGTTCTTCAGATTTATCCGATTCCCTAAATGAGACATTTCCCTCTGAAGAAAGCATCGTGGAAACTATGTCTCTTGAATAAACACCCTGGGACAATAATCATCATCGTTCATTGTTTCTGCTGAGCCCAGTAGCAATTTGGTCATATCTTGAAAATCACTCCCCCCGTGTTTCGTGCGATCCACTTCTAGCACCATTTTCGGCTCATGAGGTGTTCTTTGAGGGGAACATGTGCAATATTACTGATACTATTCCTATCAATATTTCTATCAAAACAAGAATTCTCTAGAATATTCATATTGGGGTGACTTGCTCTCCAGATGAGGTCAAGATCTATACTAGTCTTTTGCAATAATTTCGAGATGTTTTCTCATGTTCCTACAAGGAAATTCCTGAAATCGACTCCAGTATAGAGGTGCATGAAATACCAAATTACCCTAACGTGAAGCCTGTTTGTCAACAACTTTTCCCTGTGCACCCTAGAAAGGCTATCGCCATTAAGGGAGAAGTTGAAAAACTTCTTAAGGCTAGATTCATTTATCCCATCCCATTGACAGATTGGGTACCCAATATTGTCTCTGTCAATAAAAAACAGGGTACCATTTGTGTTTGTGTTTATTACCAAGATATTAATCGGACCTGCCCAAAGGATAACTATCCAACTCTATTTATTAACTAGATCATTGATGAATGCGCTGGGAGTGACATATTCTCCTTTAAGGATGGTTTTTTCGGCTACAACCAGATCAAAATCTTACCCACTGATCAATATAAGACTACCTTTATTTATCCATGTGGGACCTTCTCTTACAAAAAGCTCCCTTTTGGTCTCAGGAATGTCGGTGCTACTTTCCACCGCACGATGTCCTATGATTTTCATGACATTAAAAACATCGTGCAACTTTATCTAGATGACCTCCCGGCTCATTCAGCTAAGCGTTGTGACCATCCCGCACACTTTTGAGAGATTTTTCTAGGCTTCCGTCAATACAATATTCGTTTGAATGTTTGGACAAGTGCGTCTTCTGGTAAAATAAACCAACTCCTTGGGTTTGCACCTTCATTCTCTGGAGATTGAGGCTATCGTAAATTTACCCTCTCCCTCCTCTTGATCGCAATTGCAGGGTTTGTAAGGGAAAGATAATTTCCTATGTCATTTTGCTCCCAATTATGTGGAACTTTCTAAGGGTTTTACATGATTACTGAAATAAGGGATCCCATTTTTGTGGGACGAAGTTTCTCAATGCTTCTTTGATGCTTTAAAGAAGGTTCTCATTAATGCCCCTTTATTGCATCCCCCAAATTATCATCATGACTATTTTTTTCTCAATACTTAACTTACTCTACATGATCACTAACTATATAGTACTGTTGAATCAGTATGTGATGGTACTAAACAATCATATATTACCTCGATCATCCTTTGATGGATACGAAGCACAAATATACCCATGTAGAAAACTAAAATTGCTCAGTCTGGTTTTCAATGCTTTCTTTCAAAATTATATTCTCTTGTCTGACTACGATCTCGACTACAATCCTATGAATTATATTTTGACCCATCGATTCTTTGAGGAAATATTCAAATGGATTGCCATTTTACAAGAGTTTGATTTGGAATTTACTGCTGCCAAATCAAAGAAATCATTGGTAATCACTAAATTGATATGCACCCTCCACCCTTCCTCGACCTCCTCTCCACTCCCGATCTAGATGAGCACATCCCAGACGAGAGACTCTTTTTAATCGACAAGCATCGATCCATGGTATGGTGATATCATTGTGTATCTCTGAACTTAAACTTTCCAATCCGAGTTGGATGAGATGGATCTTGTTGAATTAAGAAATAGAAATTATTCCCAACCATATCGTAGTATTGGTGATACTTTATACCAAGTTGGTGTCGATTCGATTCTTCACCACTGTCTAACTTTAGAAGAAGCTGAGAGAGTGCTCAACGACTTCCACTCCAGGGAATGCGTTGGTCATATGTATGGCTATGCAACAACTAAAAAACTCCTTCGTATTGGTTATTCTTGGCCTTCTATTTTAAAATAATGCATTCTTGTTGTCTGCAAATTTCATGTTTTCCAAATCTACCAGCGGAAGATGCGCGCCCCGCCCACACCCTTACACCCGGCTATTATCGTCATCCCGTTCGCTAAATGGGGCATTGACTTCATGACATGTAACCCTCACTCGGCTAGGGAGCATGCTTATATCATTGTCGTTGTGGACTATTTCACTAAATGAGTCGAGGCAATGCCTACACTTGCTGCCGACGGTGAAACCACGGCTTAATTTATTTTTATCCATGTTATCACAATATTTGGTGTTCCTCAAGACATTGTCACTGACCATGGCTCTCATTTTTTCCATTACATGATGGCTGAGCTAACTTCTAGGTTGGGTTTCGTCTTATCAATCTACCTACCCTCATTAATAGCCAGTTAGATCAGTAAATAAGGTTTTAGTTATGTGTGCACTATTACCAGTGCACTATTTGGATGCACAAGTAAAATTGGCATCTCATGTTGTTCCGAGATCTCTGCAGGAATGCCTATACCGAACGTCAGCCAATAATGCTCACGGTTTCGATCCATTTCGGTTAGTATATGGGAATCTAAGCAGCATACAGTGGATATGGAAATCCCTTCTCTCAATTAACTATCGAATTACTCACGAAACACCTCACCAAAATAAGAGACTTCTTATACTTGGGCGACTTACAATTAAACTCCTTCGTCGCTTTGGTTACTGAAGCACAGAAGAAATAGGTCAAAGCCCATTTCGATCAGAAATTTTCTCCATGTGCCTTCTCTGAAGGAGACCTGGTCCTTCTATATGACCAAGCATGATAAAGGTAGGGGTAGGAAAGTTCCACTTGTATGGCATGGTAATTTTTTCGACTTGTATTTTACAAAAGGGGCCTATGAGTTGATTGATTATGAAGGTAATCATTTATATAAACCACGAATGGGATTTATATAAAGCGATATTATGCACATGGTTTCATCATGTATATATTCATGTACATTAGTGTGTTTTTTTTTTGTACACTTTTGTATTGGTGTGTGTCTTCTGATAGTTATTCTGCTTATCTTTTTTTACTGTAGATTTATAGATTGCCTTCTATGTCTATTTTATGGTGCTGTAGTAGTTGGCAAAATTTATCTTTTGCAGCCTGGGTTATCTATGATCCTAATGGTGAGTTATTGTATCTGCAAGGTATATTTTTAGGTCATACAACCAATAATATTGTTGAATACAATGCAGTTATTGATCTTTTGTCCAAAGCAATCTCTCTCAGCATCAGAGAACTGGTTGTTAACCTAGATTCACAGCTTGTTGTTCTATAGCTCAACGGAAAATATTCTGTTAGACACCCTCAAATATTGAGAATGTATTTGCGTGTTAATTTATTAGAATGTAATATTCCTAATTAGCTTTCAGCAAGTCGGAATATTAAATTTTTCTTTTGTCATTTAGATAGATGAATAAGAGGGTAGGGAGACCCATCAATCTCCTTACTAGGAATAAAACCACTTCTAATGTGGATGAGGATCATCATATCAGCTGGATAAATAACCCTTATGTGTGAATAGAGGTTGAAGAATGTGGATGGGGTCAAGTTTGACCAAATCAACAGCATTGGTATGAAGGGAGTGGATTGTTAATGAGTGACATTGCAGTGTTAGTAGGAGGAATTCTCCATGAGAGTAGCGCCTTTAATGTGTGGGTCCAAAGGTGAGGAAGCTCACAAAGCATATAAGGAAGGGTATGGAAGCCATAGAGGTCATGATGATTATTTTTTATGTCTTGGTCTTTTATGAATTCTTGCATGCTTCAGCTGTTTAGCAGAGTCTGTTGTGATGTTTAGCACACGGGTGTTTCTGAGCGGAAATCCCACCCTCATTCTCAGGGGCCTTCTAGTTCCTACTCAGGAGAGGTTTATTGAGCTACATTTCCACCATTCAGCATCAGGCCGAGCTTCATCCATTATCCACAGTGCAGTCTCCTTCAGGACTGTGTTTTTTTGTAGGGCAGTAGCACTGGAGGAGGGATAGATTCAGTTTCTGAGCTTGTTCTCCAGTGGAGGGACTAGCCCTTTATACAAGAGGCTAGCAAGGAAGTTCTTCGTGCATAATTTTTTCATCTTGAAGAAAGCCAAGTTGTTAGCATCACCTACAGTGCAATTTCCTTCAGGAACTGCATTATTTTGATAAGTAGTTGCAAAGGAGGGGTCAGGGCTTGAGTTGGTGAGCTATATTTATAGTGAGTGGAGAAGCCCTTCATCCTGTAGATCTATTGGAGGAGTATCAGCTATTTCTACATTGTATTTTTTGTATTTTCGGAAACCATTTCTGGGTTGCCTTAGAAATGTGCTTGGGAGCTTAGATCTCCATTCTCGACACTTTTTGAGCCATATATCAGTAGATATATATCATTATATTTTCCAGATCCAGTTTTACTCATTGGGACTACGCTGTATTGGTTCTCTGGCATTTTGAGTAGCAGCAACATTTCATGTTTTAGCATATTCGATCATTGGAGGCTTGTTTTCCTTTCTTGAGTGACTTGTTCATCTAGATATTGTACTTATTTGCTGCCGATATTCATAATAATATGGCTCTATACTTGTCTCATATCTTGATGTATTGACATTCACTGCGATTTCCAGTTTTATGTTCCATATTGCTGCTTTTCCTATTTTGGAATATTAGAGTGGTATCAAAGCATAATCTTGGCTCAACCTGTATATTACAATAACTATGGAATCAGAATAAGGAGAGCCTCTCATAGAAAGAGAGAAGAGGTATCTTAATAGAAACTAGAGCAATGATTATACATACAATGGAAAAACTCCCATATGAGGACAGGAGGATGAGGAGTTTCCCAAGCTTCTTCTTCAAACCATGTAAGATATTTCCTAAGAAATCAAGGATATGAGGATGGAGAGACACAAATAATCCCCTATAGGGTTTCTACATGGAGAGAGATTCGATATTTCACATCACTGGTATGATCAAGCAGTGAGACAGCAAGTTTCCCAACGCTCCACTTTGCCTACATTCTTAGAAATGGAAAATCGAGGACACCAAGAACAAGAAACTCTTGAAGATGATTTCCTAGAGTATGAGTCTCAATCTCAGAGATTCAAAGATAATCTAAGCTTTCAGGAATTTTTTCGTATCAAGGACAACAGGAGACCCTCGCATAACAATATAAGTAGAGGATTCACATAGAACAATGATCTACAATGGACCATGGGTATATTCTTTTTTACTACTTTTGATGGATCATCCAAATCCATAGCCAAGTTTTGGGTGGAGAAGCTAGACATCTACTTCCAATTGAACCAAGTATCGGAGATGGAAGCCATCAAAATAGCAGCGCTACACCTGGAAGGTGAGGCACACGATTGTTGGTTTAATGGTCTTTCTACATTGGGGCATGCCAATGTGACTGCATATTCAGAGTTCACTTGGAGGTTAGTAGAGATATTTGATCGAAGAGACCTAGAGGCACCTTTTATTGAGCTAGCCAAGCTGAAGCAGTCAGGTAATCCAGAGACCTATATTTATGAATTTCTAAAACTTTATGTCATGGTTCCTAATTTATCTGTAGCTAGGATGGTTTATATGTTCATTGATGGGCTAGGAGAGCCTTTTCATGGTTTGGTTAAATCTACTAAAACAACTACTATTCAAGATGCTATTGAGAGAGCAAGAGATTTAAAAGATGCCTTGCCAAGGGAAAAGGCTCTATTTCAGCAAAGGCCACCCTTTCAGACAAAGGGGAAAGATGTGAAGGATATCCCTTCAAAGGAGAACCAGAAAAAATGGCCTCTTAGTGATGATGTCCGAAGAGACTTGAGGAGAAGGAAGATTTGCTTCACATGCCAAGAACCATGGGTACCAGGGCATCGATGTGCAGCAGGGAAAGCACACTATATAAAGGCATTCTCTGATAGTGAGGAGGAGGAAGAAGAGGAGCCAAAAAGGGACAACAATGTTGGGATAGCAGTAGAGGATCCACCACCGCCGGGATGTGGGATGGGGCATTTGCTCCAGTTGGAGAAGCCCTTGCATTTTTGTGGGGAGCACCCAAGTATCTAACTTTGAGAGTCAGAGGTACCATTTAGGATCAGAGGGTATCAATGTTGATTGACATTGGGGTTACCCACAACTTTATTGATGCTCAGTTAGTGCAGAGGAGGGCAATACCCAGTGATGATTTTGAGGGATTTTCAGTTTTGGTCGGAGGAGCTAGAACTATGCAGTGTATGAAGTAAGTTCCAGCATATTAGTAACCTTGGGTAAATACACCTTAACTAGTCACTTCTTTTTGGTCAAAATTCGAGACACCAATATGATATTGAGTGTCCAGTGGTTGATTACCTTGGGGAAAGTCACCAAAAATTGGGAGACCTTGCAGATGGAATTAATAGATAAGAAGAGAGGTAAGCATCAGATGATCAGGGGCATGCACACTTATCCCCCTTAGATAGCTTCTGCACACAAGTTAGAGCCTGATTTGCGCAGTTGGAGCAAGGACACATTAGTACACTCAGTTATGCAGTTGAATTTGACCCATGATGTAGTATTATTTGTAGGCATTCCACCAGGAAGGCCCCCAGACTAGGAGTTGTTTAAAGAGTTATAACAACAAGCTACATCACGCATAGATCCAAATGAGGTGAGAAATTAGGGTGAGCTTAGTACAACACAGAGAGTCTTTGGTAGGCTCAAAGAGGAGAGGGACATTCTTGCGATATCAGTATTACCAACTCTCACCAAGCATCTTGCACTGAGATGAGATGTTTCAGGGATGGATGATGACACTATCATGGTGCAAAGGGGCTACTCCATGGGCTTTGAGAGTCAGAATATACTTCCACATACAAGGGAATATTCCATATATGGTAGATGAGTGTTGGTTTTCATGAATACATTGGCCAAACTCATAAAGTTTTGGATGGGTGATAGCTTCCAAGTGAAGACTGGCCTCCATAAAATTAAACCCTTACTTAAGCAGGAGAGCAACAACAAGGGAGGCAGCAGAGGCAGGATAACAACAATCCGACATATGACTTTTCCATCGAACATGTCAAATAGGGGAGCAATAAAATGACAGGTGTCTTTCCACAAGGGCAAACAACACTGTCATTGTGGGGAATAGATCCTTATTGGGAGTTCCATCTATTGGTGGAATAATCCAAGGATCACTTCACATGTGAAGTGCTTGATGGACAAGTGATAGATGAGAGGTATATAGTGATGGATGGAGTCATCTATTATCTGAATATGATCTTGTTGGCTAGAGATACTAATCTCAAGAAGAAGATTCTACATGCAGCACATGAAGCACTCCTTTCCGGTCACACATATTTCATGGGGCATATCAAACAATTATGGAGGGATTCTCTTGTGAGGGTCTCAAAAAGGATGTGCACCAACATATCAGGAGGTGTATGGTTTTCTTTAAGAATAAGGAGGAAAACAACCACCTTGCAGGGTTGTTACAACCACTTCCCTTTCTGACAGAGATATGGGAAGGCTCATCTATGAACCTCTTCACCAGCTTGACAAAAGCACATGGTAAGTATTATGTTTTTATAGATATTGATAAACTAACCAAGTATTTTCATTCCTTTGCCATTCATTTACAATACATTACTCCACAAAAGAGCAAGCCTTTCTTTAGACTTCATGGTCTACTTGGGGCCATAATCAGTGATTGGAATGACCACTCCCTAGGGGGCTTTGGGGAAATGATATATTATTCAGGGTGTGCTCAGTTGACACCAAATACCCTCTACTACTTCTAGGCAAGTGAGAGGATAGTGGAATCAAGCAAGTGGTTGGAAAACCACTTATCGCATCATTTTTTGAGGCAAAAAGGAGCAGAACTGTGCTAGTTCCCATTGAGGGACCATTATCATCCTCCGATATTTCATATGGCAGTCAGTGTATCTTTAATTTTGATCCCATACATTGATGATTTTTATATCATTATTTTTGGGATGATGGGAGGAATGACACATGGATTGGATTTGTTCATCGGGTGTGGGATTCCCAACATTTCTTACGCCTCGTGATTCAATGAGAACACTGGACAGTAACATTAGGGGAATTTTGAGGTCTAAAATGGGCCTGCTAATAAAAATGTACAACTAAAATAAACTTTCTAAGAAACAATAGGATTCAAGATGATGATGTCAACCATGGGGGATGATTCACCATTTTTGGGGTAAAAAAGTAAAAATATTAAAAATAATAAAATAATAAAACTAATTTTTCAACTTGTATTTTCAACTTATCTCCCTAACCGTTTACTCAAATTTCGAGCAAGAGTACTCATTGTATGCAACATTTAATTCCTCATCCAAGGAGTACCCATGTTGCAAACTTTTGATAGACGTTGCTACACGAAAAATGAGAAATACATGAAAAAATGTGATTGCAATAACGTTTTTCATATATTTCTAATTTTTCATGTAGCAGGATTCATAGAAAGTATACAACATGGGTACTCCTTGGATGAGGAATCAAATTTTGCATCCAACGAGTGTTTCCGCTCGAATTTGAGTAAACACATAAGGAGATAAGTTGAAAATACGAGTTGAAAATTTAGTTTTTTCTTTTCTCCCACTAAAATTTGATGATGTAATCAAATTTTATTTGTTATTTCTACTATTATTTTATAATTTCCTTAGGAGACCCATTTTAGACCCCAAAATTCCCCTAATGGTGGTTTCTACCATACATATCTCACTTCCTTATGATGTGAGCCATTTGGCTAACTTGGACACTTGGGAGGAGCAACTAAGGGGGAGATTGATGAGAGAACACCTGATTCAATGGGGGAGCTTATCATATGTGTGTGCCACCAGGGAAGGAGGAGACATTTTGCAACATTCATCCTCACAGTTTCTTGAGGACAAGCAACATTTGGGGGGGGGGAGGACTGTAATTCCTAATTATCTTTTAGTAAGTTGGAATATTAAATTTTTCTTTTGTCATTTATATAGATGAATAAGAGGTTAGGGAGATCCATAAATCTCCTAAGTAGGAATAAAACCACTTCTAATGTGGATGAGGATCATCATATAAACTGGATAAAGCACCCTTATCTGTGAGTAGAGGTTGAATCATGTAAATGGGGTCAATTTTGACCAAATCCACAACATTGGTATGGAGGGAGTGGATAGTTAATGAGGGAAAACGTAGTGTTAGTGGGAGGAAGTCTCCATGAGAGTAGTGACTTTAATGTGTGGGGCCTAAGGTGAGGAAGCTCACAAATCATATAAGGAAGGGGATGGAAGACATAGAGGGTGTTAGGGTCCTATAATAATAGGGTTCATAAATTTCGAATTGACTTTGATATTCTTGTAAATATGTACATACCTTTCTTTCTGCAAGTTGTTTTCCCATATTCTGAAAAAATGAAAAATAATAAAAAATCCAAAAAGAGGGTAAAAAATTCCTAAAAGAAAGATCAAAGGACTTAGAAAATGTAGACCCCAAAAGAAAACAGAGATAAAAATAAGACCTGAAAGTGAGCAAGTCCAAATTCCACTACTTTTATTTTTTACTGCAAGAATAATGATTATGTGCAAAGTGTCAATAAATGCCATAATCCATGATCAGTTAAATAATTTAATCTTAACTTTTCATGTTTTAGATAGTGAATAAAAATTTGTGAAACAGTTTAAACTTGACAAATCAATAGATAGGTAGAGAATAATTAGCAGCTCAATAGTTTAATCTAAACCCTCGGATGAAATGAGGTAGACTTAGATAGTTTTATGCTTTTAAAGAAAAATGTTTTAAGGTTGCAAGCCTAAATGCACCTACAAAATAAAGAAAAAATGTTAGAAATAAAGTTGGGTAGGTAGAAAGCAGTTGAGGAATCATGTAAATAAGACATCGTCGAGCAAAATAAATAATTTCCCCTCCCCTATAGTATTCAGTATTCTAAACTTTCAGTCAAAAAAGCTCAAAGCATTTCTCTGAATTTTGTTGGGACCGGACCCAAGGCTCGATGACTGATAAGTTAAAAATATTGAATTCCTACCTTAAACCCTCATTCAATAACATTTACCCTTCATTCATACATCAAAACCCCTTTTTCCTAAGTAAAGACACATTCTTACTTTGTAAAATTGTAACCCTAAAATAATTAACTTCATTCCTTTTAAAAATCATTCATAATACCCTCAAAATTACATTTATCCTAAGTATTAGTGAAGTAAATATAAAAGATGAGCTATGCTTTATTTTTTCACTTTACTTAGAGATAACATGTGGTTTATTTTCATTTTCATTACCCTTTTCATATTAGCTTTTAACCTATTTTATTAAATCCCTAAAAATACCCTCCCGTAGTTATTAATTCCATTATATTTAAATAAACCCCAAAACCCCACTATTTTAAAGTTTAGACCATAGTTAAATATTCCCATGTGCACAAATAAAACCCTCCCTACAAACACCTTGGTCTAAACCTATCCCTATTGAAATATTCCCACCCCCTATAGTTTTTACAAATGCCAAAACATTTGAAAAACTATATATTATAACAACGCCCATAAATGTATTATTAAAACATTTCATAAAAAAATGTTTTAAATACATGTTATATAAATCCCTCCGCCCATTTTAATAAAGCCTAAACACTTAAACTTTATTAAAAACACACTTGATAAAGCTTAAAGTCCTTTTCCACTGCATATAACTAAGCCCGACCCCACCTCCCAGTTCGACGCATCTCCCAAACCAATCTGAACCCTTCGCTTTCAAAGCCTAGATACTACGGCATAGATCTGATATCACCTAGATAAGATGCACGATCACCCAACCATCAAACCTACAAAAAATGGATGGTTTCACTGTAACCTCTCTCCTCCACGTGCCCTTCAAACATTGGATCGCATGGGTTAAGCTCAAAACTGCTTACCACCAAATCACCGTGCGATACCACCGATTTTATATCCGTTGAAATCCTGAAACCACTCCTCCCGCCTAATGCGACCTGCATTCAATGCCAGATTAATACTACCAATATACATAATAAACCTTTAAAATACATTCATTTTATTCTCATTCTTGCACGTTTAACCTACTGCATTGCCTTTCCCAACTGTAAAGAACCCTTATCAAGCCTTTTTCTGCCATTTTCATGCCCGAGACCTCTAATATTTTCCCTTCAAACATTTGAAGACTTCTGAGGAGATGCACATCGCTCCAAAAAATTCACAGAAGTTTCCAACTTGTTCAAAAAACCTTAAAAATCATTCTGAAGCCCGATACCTGCATTACAACATGTATTTTTCTAGAATTTGAACCTGCAATCAAGTTGAAAAACCTTTTTAAAGAAAGCAAACACATTTAAAGTTGAAAAAATTGATTAAAAACTACCCTAAACTCTTTTTTATCCTTTTTAAAAGAGTTTTCAGCCCTATTTCGAATAAGAGACTCAGGAAACCCCTATTTTCTATTTTAAACCAACTCTCAAGCCTCTAAACCTCTTTGACAGGCCTAATTGAATAGAAAACCCAAAGAAAATCCTATACTTTGCCAAATTTTCCCAATTAAGCCTCTGCTATAGTAAAATTACTTTTTCAAACTATCTAAACTTGCAGAAGTAGATAAAAATGCCTAAAAAACAGAGTGAAAAGCAAGCCTGAAGGTTCTAAAGCACCTAAACCTACCCCTGCCATGACTTCAAGTACTGCTATTGTTGTCAATACATTGCAACCACCTATAGTTGATATTGAACACATTCCTGTAGCTGATATTGATTACAAGAGAGCAGATCCCATAGTTGAATTCAACTTGCTAGATATCCGTAACTGGTGCTATGAGAAGTATTTAGATGATCAGGAAGAAGTCCATATGTGGGAATCCAATTTTCCCAAATATGTTCTCTCATTAATCCACCCATGTCAGGAGGTTATTAAATTGTGTCAGCAGTACTATGTTCCAGAAAAAGGAGCCATTATAAATGCCAGTAAAGAGGTGCTTTTTACCATCACTACAGAATCAACTAACCAAATGTTGTAGCTTCAACCTGACCCCCAAGAAGTCCCTTTGTCTATAGAGGCCCTCACCAAGCTATATATTGGCCTAGATTTTCCTAAAAGGTTCATGATTTTTCAGACTTTTATGCCTCTGCATGTAGAAATTCCAAAGTTAAATCCTCCATATTCTATTGCTAAATTTCCTAAAGGTTCAAGACATGTGATTGCCATGCTTTCCTTCATACTTGGAAAGCATAAAAAAGTGTCATGTTCAAGAGTGGTTAACGGTTTTCCGAATAATCAAAATGTAACAAACAGGTTCGTTTTTCTCTCTTTTCCCCCACCATTTCTGGCAAGTACCTCTTTATTTTTTACAAGCTTGAGGAGGATAACATTTGCTTGTTTATAAGCTCATCCTTAGGATGAGTCCAACAGTTGGATTGAGACACAGAAGGAGTGGTTGGATTTCTGTTGAAAATTAAACGGGTCCTTTGCGTGGTTTGAGTCCGGTATAGGGCTTCGGTGTTTTTAGTTTGGGAGTGGAAAGAAAACTTAAGAAAATAGTGGGTGTAATTTTACCGTAAATTTGATCTCAATTAAAAAGGATACAATAATGTGGGAGAGAACTCTATTGACCGTAATTAGTCAACGTATACCTTTTTCGTAAATAGTCCATTTCAGTCCGTAAAGGGGTAAACTTATACTGAAGGGACGATTATTCATTTACTTTAACGAGTTCGAACAATCAAGTACTCAACAATCTTTTCATATTTAGAGAGTCTGAAAAAGGCCTTAAAAGAGAACTCCAAGGTTTCGCTTTTTCGGTAAGTTTTAACGAGTTCGAAAAAGGGATAAAAATGTACTCATGGTTTTCACTTTTTCATAAGTTTTAACGAGTTCGAAAAAGGGATAAAAATGTACTCCTGTGGCCGACTTTCAATTTAATTTACGAGCAGGGAAAAGACGGAAAGAACTCGGAATTTTCATGTTTTTTACGAGAATGAAAGATAGCAAAATAATCTCGAGATTTTCATGAGTTTAATGAGTCTTGAAAATAACCGAAATTGACTCAAGATAGGTTTCATTTTTACAAAAGCTTGAAACATAGAAAAACTATGCTTCAGAGTGGTTTCATTTTTACACAAGCTTGAAACAAAGAGAAAACTGTGCTTGATGCCCCCTAAGCGTAACTGCTAGAGCACACACTAACGAACACACTGATGAATCCATATTGGGATTCTTATCCACCTTTTCTCTAGGTCAACCACCCTCAGTAATATTTGATTATGCTGGTTTCATTGCTGATAGTATTCATTATCAATTGACCAATTTGCAAATAGAGGGAGTGTTCAGATATACCTCTTACCTTTTCCATATGTTTCTATACTTCCAATCAGATAATTTTCCAATCACTCTTGAAAAACTTGACATAGAGGAAAATCCTCTATCTATCATTTTTTGGACATCATTGCTCAGAAAATACTGTACAAATTTCAGTTATTCAGAGTTTTCAGAGTTATTTTTACATCCAATGAGAACCATGTTGACTAAGATAGAGGAGCCTAGAATAAATGAGGAAACAAAGAAGATATTGCAGTTATCAGAGCAGAGTAAGGTTGGTGACTAGTATTTGTACGAGAAATATACTGAAATCAAAGTCTTTGCGTCAAACTTTTTACCTTACAAGTTACCCAAACATCCTTCAATGAGGATCTTTACCTTGGAGTATATCAGGCAGATCCTAAACTCTGATTCAATCAATTTCATGGCAGCTAAGAAGAAAACCCAATTCAAGCTTAAAAATCAAATTGGGCCATTCATGTGAAATCACAGGGATGCAGAAAAAGAAGTAGCAAATCAGTTATTGGAATATAAATTTGAAGAGAGTTTCCCTTGGAACTATGATCCACAAGGGATCTTGAGAAAGCTAAGGGTTAAATGCAAATTAACGCCCTCTATACATGATGCTAAACCAGAAATAGAAAAGTTTTCCAATCAGCTTGAATGCACTGAAAACATCTTAATAAATGCAGTGAGCAAAGGTAATACTAGTCATACCTTAGAGACTGCAGATGAACCAGATAATTCCACCAAAAGAATAAGGGAAAAAGGAACCTATGTGGCAGAGAGTACAACAGAAACAAAGTTCAAGATCATTTATAACAAAAGGCCTAAATTAGATACAACATGTAAAGGAAAAGTGACAATAGATGTTGAAGAAAGAGAGCCTTTAAATACCAACACAAGTTTGTTAGAGACAAATGGCGCTACTGTAATTATCAATGAGCCAAATGAGAATGAAGAAATCATTAATTAAGATACATATTTAATGGAAAGACAACAAAGCATGGAAGCTTCTTCCTCACAGGTAGTTGAGGAAAAGGATTTGGATATTAAGGAGAAATATAAGAAAATTAAACTGAAGAATGAGGAAATCAAAACTAAAATTTACTCTCAGTTCTTGAAACAAAAGCCACGTAATCAAAACAGATTCCTATCAACATTTTATTACTCAAGTAAAAAATTGATTATGTCAATATTACAACCCACAGTATCAGTTCCAAAGACAGTTGCTGACTACAAGAAAGTTGATCTAGAAGTAGCTACAGACAGTATCCATGAATTAGATCAAATAGAGTTTCACAAGAAAAGCTCGGAGATGTTGTATTCCACAGTTACAAAAAAAGCTATGAGTGCTCAAAAACTAAAAAATACCATCTCTAACATGCAATATCAAATGAATATGGACAAAGCTTCATTGTATGCCAAATATCTAAGGATAAAAGCCTTAGAAGGATTAGTATTGCAGGTAGGATATGATCCTACAAATATCAAAGCTGTAGAAGCATTAGTGAAAAAGAAAAACGAATATATAGTAGCCTTGAGGAAACAACTCAAACTTCCTCAAAGAGAGCATCCTAAAACAAAGGAAGTCATACAGGAACAGAAGGAAAAATATGAAATGATGAACTTAATTCTTCAATTCACATCCCAGGTTAAGGAAATGGAAATACAGATGGACAAGCTTGTCCAACAAAAGGATACAGTAAAAGAACCAGTGATTCCTACAGTCATCCCAGTTATCACTGCAGGAGTGCCTTCAAATTTAGGAGAAAATTTGGCACCCAAAGAACCACTGGCTACTGCAGTGCCAGTGACTTATTCCACTACATCAGCCACTGAATCATCTACCACAGCAGTACAACCTACAGATGATTCCAGGAAGATAGTGAAAGCAATGGAAGAGATGTCTTTAAAGACAAATGAGATTAACAAGTTGACAAAAATGGTTGAAAATCTTGAAAAATCAAATAAATCAGCTCAGGTAAATTCTAAGATACATGAACAAAATGCTAGCAGATTGAGTGAAGAGTTAAAAAATTTGCAAAAAGAATTAAATTTTAAGGATCAGATATCATACATAAAAAATTACCTTTGGAATAATATCATTGAAGCCATCCATGATGTATGGCCTTCAATTCAGGGAATTTTTGAGCAAAGGGAGTTATTATTAGCAGCCCAAGCAGAAATTCAAAAGACTCAAACTAATTTGGCTGACAAACCAAAACAAGATGTAAGTCTAATAAATTTCCTTAACAGCAAGAATAGACATGAATTGGAAGAGTTCAAAATAACAGACAGAACTGAAACTATCCTAGAAATTAGGAAAGTCACAACAAAAAGAAATTTGATGAGGCAACTTGAAGAAAATTGTGAAGGCATGAATATTGCCATAATCAGGTTCATGGTTAAGTTCACAAATTTGAGGCAAAAATGACTTCCTGATACCATGGTTATTAATGATAAATTGATACCTAAAAATGACTATGATAAGAAGATAAGAGAATTTGCCAAGGAACAGGTAAATAAACCAACAGGTCAAGGCATCCCCATAGGAAAAGTGTTACTGAAGAGTTTTGAAGATTTATTTTACTTACAGTATGAGATCAAACACTTGTTTGTCATCAAGCCAAACTTTGCTAGATATATATAAGGTTATGAGAATTTTAGGAAATTAAAGAATATTCAAATTCCTAAAAATGAGGATTGGAAGTCACTTGCTGATTTGTTATGAAGGATAAAAGTCAAGCAGGTAAAAAGAAGGAAGAAAGTTGTTTTCTAAATTACAATCAAAACATATTTTATTTACAGTAGTAAAGCACTTTTTGACTAAGGGTTAAAGAGTATTAGTGAATAAAGAGTATCTAAGAAAGAGTATCAGAAAAGGTAGATCATATTCAAAAAATTATCTAAAAGCCAGCAAGGAGGAAACCAAGGCAGCCAACTGCTTTATCCTTAAAACTGTTTCTATTTCTAATGGATAAAATAGGACAGCTTGTTGATTTGTTAAGCATCTGTCTCTATTTTTATTGTAAAGGTATTGTATTTTCCTAAGATAATTCCTAGAAGTCTTCTAGGATATTTTGTAAATCATTATGTATAAATACTTCATCGTTAGAAGTATTTTATGTGGAATAAAATTGTTGGGATTGTTATAGTCATTTCTTCTTGGAATTTAAAGCTTTTATGTGTCAAAAATTCGAGTAGCAGGCTGGATCAAAGCAAATTGGCATCATACTTCAGGATTCCTGTGATGAGCTATTTGGAGTGAAGTATTTTCTTCACTTGTCATTGTTTCTTTTCTTTGTCACGTGCATCCATTTATGTTTATGCTAAATCTGAATGTATAACTAGGAGTATTACTACAAGATATGTTAATAGCTCCCTGTTTTTAACTAGTTATCATTTATATGTTTTCTTCTGATTTCCAGTGTAGGGAACCCTTAATTGCTCCCTCTCTCATTTGACCTATTCCTACTACTTATTTTTCTGGATTTAAGGATTCTTAAGTGTCCTTTATCTCTATCATACCACCTCACAAAAACAACTTTCCAAGATCTCCAAGCGTTATCTATCTTGCCCTTAAGACATTTGAACGTTCTGCCCTTGATCCTAGTCCTGTTAACTTGATTTTGACTCCATAGCCCAATGGACAAATAGATTTCCCACTATCTATCCTTTCAAATGATTTTTCCCACCAAATCTACTAAAACAAAACCAAATTTGTACTTTCATAACTAGCCTAATATTCACAAATTAAAATAAAGTTAAACTTTAAAGAGAGAGCCCTCTCTGAACCCTAGGAAGGCTAGATCCTAGAGTTTGAAGTAGGTTTGTGGTTACCTCTAGAATTCTTTGACTAAAAACCAAAATTACACAACTTAAGAATTACTAGAGTGGTAACATTATTGGCGACTCCATTGGGGAACTAACCAATCCTCAGTCATAAAACTAGTCTTAAAGAAAATCTTTTTATACATCTTTTTACTTTAAGATTTCTTTTATAAGTTGTGTATATTGAAAACAGTAATTCTGGCTTCTAGGAAAGTTTATTATACCAGGTCTAACCCAAATCATAAGCCTGCAGTTATAGTAGAAAACCCAAACCGAATTGGTATAAACAAAAAATAGTTAGAAAATTTAGAAGCTGAAATATCATTAAAAAGAGTCAATTCATTACCATAAGAGTTAGTAAGTCTGCAAGATATCAATTTTGATCTGAAATTTGAGCATTCTTTATTTAGAAGAAAATCTGAAAGTGATCTTAAAATCACTATTTTAGACCTTGTTTTCACTTCATTCTTGAATACAAAATAGAAAAATATTACAACAGATTTTAAATCACTGAAAGTTTAAGATCAGACTAAAATTGAAGAACTAAAAGTTACTATTCTTAAATATATTGATGAAGCTATTGAATTAGCTCAAATTTTGACCTATGCAAACAAACCTCCAGTTTCTCAATTGCATACCACAATAATACCAGCTAGAGATTCATCTCTATATGTTGTTACATCATTTATAAATTCCACTACCAGCTCATCTACAGATCAATTTATCCCTAGATTACCTTTACAACCTAGAGTACTATTTCAACCTCTCTCTTCATCCACTATATCCATAAGCTCACCTTTTTATTTCCTAAATACATCATCCTCATTCCCTAGTAGTTCCATATAAATTCCAGTTTCATTTCCCAGCACTTCAACTACAACTTTTAGTTCATTAGCTATCATTTCCAGCACAGCTCCAAGGAGTTCTACCTTACCTCCTAGCCAAGCTAAGCTTCAAGCTATGGCTGCTAGATATGCTCCCCTATTCTTACCGCAACAGCTTCATGACATGCCTCAAGGCTATCAAAATAAAATACCACTGTTTGATAGCACTACCCAATATACTGCTCAACAACACATTACTAAGATGACAGACTTCTTTGAAATTTATGAGATTGATGACTCAAATGTTCAAATGAGACTGTTTGCACAAACTCTGATTGGAGAAGTGAATTGGTGGTTTAAATATTCAGTTGTTGGTAGTGTAACTAATTTAGCTGTGTTTCATAGATTTTTTTTAAATAAATGGGAAAATAAATAGAATCCCCTGCAAATATTGTCTGAATTTGATTCCATGAAAAGAGCTCCAAATGAGTCAATCCAAGATTACTGCACCAGATATAATAGTATCTATAATAACCCACTCCTTATTCTATTCTACTCAAATTTTCTGATGTATTTGATGCAAATATAACTTATCAATTAAGGGAAAGAGATGCAGACACCTTAGAAGAAATGAAAACAGATGTTGTTAGTGTAGAAGTAAACATTTTAGCCAAAAAAGATAGACTCAGAAATGAAATAAGAGTGACCATTAAAGAAGAAACTACCAATTCAGATACAAAAATAGATGTGATAGCTAAAACCTTAGAAAGGGTGATGGATAGACTAGATAATATAGAAAGAAGACCTCAGTGGGATAGCCAACAACAAATCAGAAATTCCGATTTTAGAAAAAACATAAATCCTAGAAAAGCAAAAGAGACAGCCCCAGACCAAACAAAAAGGCTCCCATTCCAAGAGAATTGTGTTAAAAGTTCTCAAAATAATGATGATGATGAGGATGCTATAAATCTAATGGGAATAGATGACAATAATACTATTTTCCTTACTCAGGAATATCAAGAATTATTTGAACTCCAACAACTCAAATTAGATTCTAGTGAATCCTTTGATTACAAATAAGGTTATGATTATGCTATAAATGAAATACACAGTCAATATAACCTTAGAAATAAGAAAAAAAATGAGTCTTCTACCAAGAAAACTTCCCAAACTCAAAATCAGAAAATAGTAGAAGCGCCCAAAACAAAATTTCTGCAAATTCTCCCAAGGGAAAATAAGCAAAATTCAAGTTCTTCCCAAAAAAATTCTAGTCCTAAAAATGCATCAAGCCCTAAAATTGTTGATATTACTGATGAAGTTGCTCAAGCTGCAAAAATTTCACAGAAATCTACTGCTGCTAAAGCTTCTAATTCTATTAAAACAACAAATTTAGATCCTAAAAAACCTTCTGCTGATCCTAAATCAGTGTATCCAAAAGCTGCTACTTCAAAAACACATGTTGATAATTCTAAGTCTGAAAGAACATCTACTACTTCACAAGAAATCCTTGAAAATAAAGTTAGGATTAGTAAAACACAAGAAACACAAATAGAGAATGTCAAACCACTTGAAAATCAAAAAAATAACTGTAGAAAAACAAGACAAACCAACACAAACTACAGTTACTAAAGAAGAATTGATTGAAATCAGTAAAACTCAACCTACATTCAACATGCAATCAGAAATTGCAAAGCTTAAAATACCAATTCCTTTGACTGAATTGGTAAAACATGACTTGTATAAATCAACCATGGCTAAAACATTAAATATGAATGATGGAGAAGATTCCATAAATCTAAATGATGGTCAACTAGAGTTGATTTTTTCCCCAGATGTAAATGGAAAACATGCAGATGGAGCAGTTCCTCCCTTTTATATCAGTCTTACCATTCATGATAAAATTTTACACAATGCCATGCTAGATTCAGGAGCTTCCCATAATCTAATGCCTAAAGCTATAATGGAAAATCTCAATCTATAAATTACAAGGTCATACAAAGATTTGTTTACTTTTGATTCAAGTAAAGTTAAATGCCTAGGTTTAATCAAATATTTGTGTGTAACACTACTTCAATATCCTAGTAAGAGTATATTAATGGACATTGTAGTAGCTGATATCCCACCTAAATATGGAATGTTACTTTCTCGCTCGTGGGGAGAAAAGCTACAGGAATCTCTACAACTGGACATGTCTTATGCTACTATATCAGTTTTTGGCCAGCCTAAAACATTGATGAAGTACATGGTCAGTAGTGCTGAAAGATATATAAATTACCCAATTTAATCTACACAAATCGACATTGATTCTTTTATCCTATGCAACTCTGAAACTAATGAAATCCAAACTAAACTAGTAGAGAAAAAGAAAGTACCAAATAATGATAATACTTTTCATGAATCTCTATGGAATTTAGACTTTGATGGTTTAGTAAATAAGTTAGGAGCAGGAGCAGGAGTTTGGATAACCAACATGGAGACTAATCACTCAGAAGGCCATGCTTTCAGGCTCAATTTTAAATGTACCAATAATATGGTTGAGTATGAAGCCCTCATCCTAGGACTCCAAATCATTAGGAACTCAGGAGGAAAAAGAATTTTAATTATGGGAGATTCAGAGTTGATCATAAAGCAAGTAAATGGAGTTTATTCTATTTACAATCCTAGACTAAGTAGATACAAAGAGACTGTGATAGATTTAACTAATGATTTACTGGAATGTAAGTTTGCTGCTATACCTAGAAAATAAAATAAACAAGCTCATTGTCTTGCAACCTTTGCTAGTACATGCAATTTACCATTCCAACCTAATCACATATATACTGTTGAAGTCAAACATAGGCCAATAATTCCAGACAATCTTAAGTATTGGCAAATTTTTTCTCAGGATGAACAGATTTACAAGTTTATGAACAATGAAGGTGAATTTCAGAACTGTAAGATAGACACAGATTGTACTATAGATCAAGATTTAGATTTTGAAATAGATTTTAATAAATTAGATGTAAATAGAATAATTTTTGATAAACCAACTAGATTTACTTAAGATGATATAGATAGCTTAGAGAAAGTAGAGATTGAAGAAATTATTGATGATGAATAAGACATATTGAATCTTAAGGATAATTTCTTACCTAAAGGTTTAGCTCCCTTAGAAGATATTTTTGACTCAAATGATGTAGCTAGAAAACCTAAAATGTAGCCAGTTATATCTGATATAGAAGAATGCAATATTGGAACAAAGTTAAAACCCAAAACAATCAAACTTTCCAAAATTTTACCTCAACAAGAGAAAGAAAAATACATTACTCTTTTAAAGGAATATCAAGATGCTTTTGCCTGGAGTTATGAGGATCTCAAATCCTATGACACCAACATAATCCAACATAAAATTCTAAAAAAAGAAGATCAAAAACCATTTAAACAAAGGTTGAGAAGAATTAACCCTGTTTTATTACCTTTGATAGAAAAAGAAGTGAAAATAATGTATGATGCATAGATCATTGCACCAATCAGATATTCTAATTGGGTCTCTAACCTAGTTCCAACAAGGAAGAAAACATGAGAGATAAGATTATGCGTTGACTTTAGGAATCTAAACAAAGTGTCCTTGAAGGATAATCACCCTTTACCTAAAATGGATCATATATTATAAAAGGTAGTTGGCTCTTCTAGGATGTCTCTTTTAGATGGCTTTTCAGGATACAACTAGATCTTAGTCCAAAAACAAGATCAAGCTAAAACAACATTTATTACTCCTTGTGGCACTTTTATGTATGTGAAAATTCCTTTTGGTCTAATGAATGCAGAGGCAACCTTTCAAAGGGCTATGGACATAGCTTTTGCAAAGGAAATACATGATTTCTTAGTAATTTACTTAGATGAAATTACTATGTTTTCCAAAACTTATAATGAACACTTGGATCATTCGAGACAAGTTTTTATTAAGTGCGGGAAATTTGGCATCTCTTTAAATCCTAGGAAAATTCTATTTGGATTAGAAGAAGTCAAGTTGCTTGGAAACATAATTTCTAAAGAAGGAACCAGAATAGATCTTGCTAGGATAGAAGAAATTCTGAACATCAGTCCACCAAGAAACATCAAATAATTACAAGCCTTTTTAGGTAAGATTAATTTTTTAAGAAGATTCATATATAATTTCGCTGAGATAATTAGAGAACTAAATAACATGCTCAAAAAAGATTTAGTTCTTAAATGGACTTTTGAGGCTAAACAATCATTTGACTCCATCAAACAAGACTTAACCAAAACTCCAATCCTAATAAGTCCTAACTTTAAGAAAGATTTCATAATTTTTTCATTTGCTTTAGCACACACCATTGTTGTAGTTTTATTGCAGAAAAATGACCAAGGATTTGAACAACCTATAGCTTTTTTCAGTAAGACCCTTATAGATTCCCCTTTGAAGTACACCATTATGGATAAATAAGCCCTAGCTTCGGTTAAGGTCATTAAAGACTTCAGATTTTATATTCTCTACTCTCATATCATTGCCTATGTCCCAAATTCTGTAGTAAAAACCATTCTTAATTAGGATGGTCCTGATGGAAGAAGAGGTAAGTGGATTGCCACTATCTTAGAATATGACATAGAGATAAAACCCACAAAACTCATCAAAGGTCAAGTATTGGCCAGAGTTATGGTTGAATCTAACTGCAATGCCCTAGACATAAATTTTATTGCCCAAATAGATGATCAGGAAGAGATGGCAACTCCAACAATCAGTGAAGCCTTCTCACACTCACCTTGGTATACAGATATCATATTTGCACTCCAAAACTTACAAGCTCCTCCTAGATTGTCAAGAACCAAAGCCAGATTCTTAAAACTAAAGGCAGTAAGATTTTGTATCTTAGATAATGTCCTTTTTTGGAGAGATTATAGTGGGATTTTATTAAATTTCTTATTAAAGAAAGAAGCTAACAAAATACTTGAATAATTTCATGCAAGTGACTGTGGATGACACTTATATTGGAAAAATACAGCAGATAAGATCCTGAGAGCTAGTTTTTACTGGCCTACTTTGTTTGTTGATGTCAAAAAGTATGTAACTTCATGTCATAAGTGCCAAATTTTTTAGAGTAAGAAGAAATTATTACCCCTCCCCTTAAAGCCTATTTCAACTGAAATGCCATTTCAACAATGGGGTTTAGACTTCATTGGTGAAATTCACTATCCTTCTTCAGGCCAACATAAGTGGATTTTGATAGCCACTGATTATTTTACCAAGTGGATTGAAGCCATACCCTCCAGACAAGCCACAAATACTGTCATTATTTCCTTCCTAGAAAATAACATTCTTTCAAGGTTTGGATGCCCCCAAAAGATAATTATTGAAAATGCAGCAGCATTCAAATCCAAGAAAATGATCAACTTTTGCCACAAATACCATATTACCTTAGGTCATTCTACTGCATATTACCCCCAAGGTAATGGCCTAGTTGAATCCTCAAATAAGAGCCTAGTAAATATCATCAAAAAGTTACTTGAAGGCAATAAAAATACTTGGAATAAGAAGTTAGTCAATGCCTTATGGGCTGGTAGAATTACTACTAAAAAATCCATTGGTACTTCCCCTTACCAACATGTCTATGGAATGGATGTTATTTTTCCACCCTCCCTAGGTGTACCAGTGATGAAAATTATCCAAGAGTTACAAGTGAAAAAAAATTACATTAAAATAAGGATCAATCAAACTATTCACTTGCAACAAACCAGGGAAGAAGTTTATATCAAATATCAAGTCATTCAAGATAAAATCAAGAATTTTTTTGAAAAAAATACTAAAGAGGATGATTTCTACAAAGTGGGATTCCAGAATAGAAGACAAAGGAAAACATGGAAAATTTGATTTTCTATGGAAAGGACCTTATGTGATTTATGGATATAGAGGTAATAATGCTTTCTTCCTGAAAGAAATAGATAGAACAGATCTGCAAGAAGGACCAGTAAATGGTAGAATGTTGAAGCACTACTACTCTCCTGAGTTAACAAATAGTTAGTTTTTATTCACTTTGATCATTGTACATATACATTGCAAAGTTTAGATTGGATTGGATGTTTCCCTAACAAAGTTGAAGCCCGAAGAGAACACCCTAAGATTTGAGAGTTAAATATCATAAATATTAATAAGTTGCAGATATCAGAAGACATTTACAGGGTCATCACAGTCAAATTATAAAGGCTAATAGTCTCAAAGTTCTTGATATTTCACCAGGAAATGTCATCCCCATGTGGAGCCACTGTTAGGGTCCTATAATAATAGGGTTCATAAATTTTGAATTGACTTTGGTAGTCTTGTAAATATGTACATACCTTGCTATCTGCAAGTTGTTTTCCCATATTTTGAAAAAATGAAAAATAATAAAAAACCAAAAAGAGGGTAAAAAGTCCTAAAAGAAAGATCAAAGGACTTAGAAAATGTAGACCCCAAAAGAAAAAAGAGATAAAAATAAGACCTGAAAGTAAGCAGGTCCAAATGCCACTACTTTTATTTTTTACTACAAGAATAATGATTATGTGTAGTGTCAATAAATGCCATAATCCATGATCAGTTAAACAATTTATTCTTAACTTTTCATGTTTTCAATTTCATGTTTAGATAGTGAATAAAAAATTGTCAAATAGTTTAAACTTGACAAATCAATAGATAGGTAGAGAGTAATGAGGAGCTCAACAATTTAATCTGAGCCCTCGGATGAAATAAGGTAGGCTTATATAGTTTTATGCTTTGAAAGAAAAATGTTTTAAGGTTGCAAGCCTAAATGCACCTACAAAATGAAGAAAAAATGTTAGAAATAAAGTTGGGTAGGTAGAAAGTAGTTGAGGAATCATGTAAGTAATACATCATCAGGAAAAATAACTAATTTCCCCTCCCCTATACGTATTCAGTATTCTAAAATTTCAGTCAAAAAAGCTCAGAGCATTTCTCTGACTTTTGTTGGGACTGGACCCAAGGCTGGATGACTAATAAGTTTAAAATATTGATTTCCTACCTTAAACCCTCATTCAATAACATTTACCCTTCATTCATACATCAAAACCCCTTTTTCCTAAGTAAATACACATTCTTACTTAGTAAAATTGTAACCCTAAAATCATTAACTTCATTCTTTTCAAAAATCATTCATAAAACCCTCAAAATTACATTTATCCTAAGTATTACTGAAGTAAATATAAAAGATGAGCTATGCTTTATTTTTTCACTTTACTTAGAGATAACATATGTTTTATTTTCATTTCCACTACCCTTTTCATATTAACTTTTTACCTATTTTATTAAATCCCTAAAAATACCCTCCTGTAGTTATTAATTCCATTATATTTAAATAAACCCCAAAAACCCACTATTTTAAAGTTTCGACCATAGTTAAATATTCCCATGTGCACAAATAAAACCTGCCCTACAAACCCCTTGGTCTAAACCTATCCCTATTGAAATATTCCTGCCCCCTATAGTTTTTACAAATGCCAAAACGTTTGAAAAACTATATATTATAACAGCACCCATATATGTATTATTAAAACATTTCATAAAAAATGTTTTAAATACATGTTATATAAACCCCTCTGCCCATTTTAATAAAGCATTAAAGGCTTAAAATTTATCAAAAACACACTTGATAAAGGTTAAAGTCCCTTTCCGCTGCATATAACTAAGCCTGGCCCCACCTCCCAGTTCGGCGCATCTCCCGAACCAATTTGAACCCTTCTCTTTCAAAGCCCAGATCCTACGGCATAGATCCGATATCACGCAGATAAGATGCATGATCACCCAACCATCAAACCTGCGCGAAATGGATGTTTTCACTATAACCTCTCTCCTCCATGTGCCCTTCAAACATTAGATCGCGTGGGTTAAGCTCAAAACTGCTTACCACCAAATCATCGTGCGATACCACCGGCTTTATATCCGTTGAAATCCTGAAATCGATCCTCCTGCCTGATGCGACCTGCATTCAATACCAGATTAATACGACCAAGATACATAATAAACCTTTGAAATATATTCATTTTATTCTCATTCTTGCATGTTTAACCTATTGCATTGCCTTTCCCAATTGTAAAGAACCCTTATCAAGCCTTTTTCTGCCATTTTCATGCCTGAGACCTCCGATATTTTCCCTGCAAACCTTTGAAGATTGTTGAGGAGCTACACATCGCTCCAAAAAATTCACAGAAGTTTCCAACTTGTTCAAAAATCCTCAAAAATCATTCCAAAGCCCGATACCTATATTACAACAGGTATTTTTCTAGAATTTGAACCTACAATCAAGTTGAAAAACCCTTTTAAAGAAAGCAAACACATTTAAAGTTAAAAAAATTGATTAAAAACCTGCCTGAAAGTCCCAAAAATAGGCCAAACTATGGAAAATTTTTCCCAGAAAACCAGTTTCTCTTTTGCGCACCATTTCTGAAGAAATTAGTGAGTTTTCATAGTTTAATAGTCTATTTCAAGCTCTAAAAAAGCGAAAAAACCTTTGTAGTACCCTAAACCCTCTGTGATCCTTTTTAAAGGAGTTTTCAGCCCTATTTCCATTAAGAGACTCAAGAAAACCCTGTTTTCTTTTTTAAACCAACTCTCAAGCCTCTAAACCTCTTTTATAGGCCTAATTGAACATAAAACCCAAAGAAAAGCCTATACATTTCCAAATTTGCCCAATTAAGCCTCTGCCATAGTAAAATTACTTCTACAAACTGTCTAAACTTGCAGAAGTAGATCAAAATTCCTAAAAAATAGAGTGCAAGCAAGACTGAAGGTTCTAAATCACCTAAACCTACCCCTGCCATGACTTCAAGTACTGCTATTGTTGTCAATCCATTGCAACCACCTATTGTTGGTATTCAACACATTCCCCTGGCTGATATTGATTACAAGATAAAAGATCCCATAGTTGAATTTAACTTGCTAGATATCCATAATTGGTGCTATGATAAGTCCTTAGATGATCATGAAGAAGTTCATATTTGGGAATCCCATTTGCCCAAATTTGTTATCCCATTGACTCACCCATGTCAGGAGATTATTAGATTGTGTCAACAGTACTATATACCTGAACAAAGAGCCATTGTAAATTCCAGTAAATAAGTTCTTTTTACCATCACTGCAGAATCAATTAACCAAATGTTGCAACTTCAGCCTGACCCCCAAGCAGTCCCTTTGTCTATTGAAGCCCTCACCAAGCTATACATTGGCCTAGATTTTCCTAAGAGTTTCATGATTTTTCAGACTTTAATGCCTTTGCATGAAAAAATTATAAAGGTAAATCCTCCATATTCTACTACTAAATTTCCTGAAGGTTCAAGCCATGTGATTTCCATGCTTTCCTTCATAATTGGATATTTTACTAATGAACACATTGATGAATCCATCTTAGGATTCTTATCCACCTTTTCTCTAGGTCAACCACCCTCAGTAATATTTGATTATGTTGGTTTCATTGCTGATAGTATTCATTATCAATTGACCAATTTGCAAATAGAGGGAGTGTTCAAATATACCTCCTACCTTTTCCATATGTTTTTATACTTCCAATCTGATAATTTTCCAATCACTCTTCAAAAACTTGACATAGAGGCAAATACTCTATCTGTCATTTTTTGGACATCATTGCTCAGAAAAGAATGTACAGATTTTAGTTATTTCGGGTTTTCAGAGTTATTTTTACATCCAGTGATCATCATGTTGACCAAGATAGAGAAACCTAAAATAAATGGGGAAATGAAGAAGATATTCCAGTTATCAGAGCAGACTAAGGTTGGTGACCGATATTTGTATGATAAATATACTGAAATCATAGTCTTTGGGTAAAACTTCTTACAAGTTACCCAAACATCCTTCAATGAGGATTTTTGCCTTAGAGTATATCAGGCAGATCCTAAACTCTGATTAAATCAATTTCATGGCAGATAAGAAGAAAACCTAATTCAAACTTAAAAATAAAATTGGGCCATTCATATGCAATCACAGGGATGTAGAAAAAGAAGTAGCAAATCAGTTATTGGAATATAAATTTGAGGAGAGTTTCTCTTGGAACTATGATCCACAAGGGATCTTGAGAAAGCTAAGGGTTAAATGAAAATTAACAGCCTTTATACATGAAGCTAAACCAGAAATAGAAAAAATTTCCAATCAGCTTGAATGGACTGAAAACACCTTAATAGATGCAGTGAACAAAGGTAATACTAGTCATACCTTAGTGACTGCAAATCAACCAGAGAAGTCCACCAAAAGAATAAGGGAAGAAGGAGCCTATGTGGCAGAGACTACAACAGAAACAAAGTTCAAGATCATTTATAATAAAAGGCCTAAATTAGATACAGCAAGTAAAAGAAAAGTGACAATAAATGTTGAAGAAACAGAGCCTTTAAATGCCAACACAAGTTTGTCATAGACAAATGTAGCTACTGTAATTATCAATGAGCCAAATGAGAATGAAGAAATCAATAATGAAGATACACAGTAAATGGAAAGACAGCAAATCATGGAAGCTTCTTCCTCACAGGCACCTAAGGAAAAGGATTTGGATATTAAGGAGAAATATAAGCAAATTAAACTGAAGAATGAGGAAATCAAAACTGAAATTTACTCTCAGTTCTTGAAACAAAAGCCAGGTAATCAAAACATATTCCTATTAGAATTTGATTACTCAAGTAAAAAAATGATTTTGTCAGTATTACAACCCACAATATCAGTTCCAAAGACAGTTGCTGACTACAAGAAAGTTGATCTAGAAGTAGCTATAGACAGTATCCATGAAATAGATCAAATAGAGTTTCATAGGCAAAGCTCAGAGATGTTGTATTCCACAGTTACAACAAAATATATGAGTGCTCAAAAGCTACAAAATACCATCTCTAACATGCAAGATCAAATGAATATGGACAAATTTTCATTGTATGCCAAAGATCTACGGATAAAGTCTTTAGAAGAATTAGTATTGAAGGTAGGATATGATCCTACAAATATCAAAGCAGTGGAAGAATTAGTGAAAAAGAAAAATGAGGATATAGTAATCTTGAGGAAACAACTCAAACTTCCTCAAAGTGAGCATCCTAAAAAAAAGGAAGTCATACAAGAACAAAATTAAAAAGATGAAATGATGAATTTAATTCTTCAATTGACAGCCCAGGTTAAGGAAGTGGAAATATAGATGGACAAACTTGTCCAAGAAAAGGAGACAATAAAAGAACCAATGATTTCTACATTCATCCTAGTAATCACTGCAGCAGTGCCTTCAACTCTAGGAGAAAATTTGGCACCCAAAGAACCACTGGCTACTGCAATGCCAGTGACTTCTTCCACTACATCAACCACTGAATCATCTACCATAGCAGTACAACTTACAGATGATGCCAGCAAGATAGTGAAAGAAATGGAAGAGATGTCTTTCAAGACAAATGAGATTAACAGGTTGACAAAAAAGTTTGAAAATATTGAAAAATCAAATAAATCAGCTCAGGTAAATGCTAAAATACATGAACAAAATGCCAGCAGATTGAGTGAAGAGTTAAAAAAGTTGCAAAAAGAATTAACTTCGAAGGATCAGATATCATACATCAAAAATTACCTTTGGAATAATATCATTGAAGCCATCCATGATGTATGGCCTTCAATTCAGGTAAGAGAGTTATTATTAGCAACCCAAGTAGAAATTCAAAAGACTCAAATTGATTTGGCTGACAAACCAGAACAAGCTGTAAGGCTAATCAATTTCCTTAACAACAAGAATACATTGGAATTGGAAGAGCTCAAAATAACAGACATAACTACAACTATCCTATAAATTAGGAAAGTCACAAAAAAAAAAAATTTGATGAGGCAACTTGAAGAAAAGTATGAAGGCATGAATACTTCCATAACCAGGTTCATGGTTAAGTTCACAAATTTGAGGCAAAAAGGACTTCGTGATATCATGGTTATTAATGATAAATTGATGCCTCAAAATGCATATGAAAAGAAGATAAGAGAATTTTCCAAGGAACAGGTAAATAAACCAACAGGTCAAGGCATCCCCACAGGAAAAGTTTTACTGAAGAGTTTTGAAGATTTATTTTACTTACAGTATGAGATCAAACACATTTTTGTCATCAAGCCAACCTTTGCTAGATATACAGAAGCTGATGAGAATTTTAGGAAATTAAAGAATATTCAAATTCCTAAAAATGAGGATTGGCAGTCACTTACTGATTTGTTATGAAGGATAAAAGACAAGCAGGTAAAAAGAAGGAAGAAAGTTTTTTTCTAAATTACAATCAAAATAGATTTTATTTACAGTAGTAAAACACTTTTTGACTAAGGTTTAAAGAATAACAGTTAAAGAGTATCAGTGAATAAAGAGTATCTGAGAAAGAGTATTAGACAAGGTAGATCAGATTCAAAAAATATCTAAAAGCTAGCAAGGAGGACACCAAGGCAGCCAACTACTTTATCCTCAAAATTGTTTCTATTTCTTATGGATAAAATAGGACAGCTTGCTGATTTGTTAAGTAGCTGTCTCTATTTTTATTGTAAAGATATTTTATTTTCCTAAGATAATTCCTAGAAGTCTTCTAGGATATTTTGTAAAACATTATGTATAAATACTTCATCTTTAGAAGTATTTTGTGTGGAATAAAATTGTTGGGATTGTTATAGTCATTTATTCTTAGACTTTAAATATTTTGTGTGTCAAAACTTCGAGTAGCAGGCAGGATCAAAGAAAATTGGCATCATACTTTAGGATTCCTGTGATGAGCTATTTGGAGTGAAGTATTTTCTTCACTTGTCATTGTTTCTTTTCTTTATTAGATGCATCCCTTTATGTTTATGCTAAATCTGAACGTATAACTAGGAGTATTACTACAGGATATGTTAATAGCTCCCTGTTTTTAACTAGTTATCATTTATATGTTTTCTTCTGATTTCCAGTGTAGGGAACCCTTAATTTCTCTCTCTCTCGTTTGACCTCTTCCTACTACTTCTTTTCTAGATTTAAGGATTCTTAAGTGTCCTTTATCCCGATCATACCACCTCACAAAAACAACTTTCCAAGGTCTCCAAGGGTTATCTATCTTGCCCTGAAGACATTTGACCTTTTTTCCCTTGATCCTAGTCATGTTAGCTTGATTTTGACTCCATAGCCCAATGGAAAAATAAATTTTCCACTATCCATCCTTTCAAGTGTTTTTCCCACCAAATCTACCAAAAAAAAACCAAAGTTGTACTTTCATAACTAGCCTAATATTCACAAATTAAAACAAAGTTAAATTTTAAAGAGAGAGCCCTCGCTAAACCCTAGGAAGGCTAGATCCTAGAGTTTGAAGTAGGTTTGCGGTTACCTCTAGAATTCTTTGACTGAAAACCAAAATTACACAACTTAAGAATTACTAGAGTGATAACAGAGGGCATGATGATTATTGTTTATGTCTTGGTCTTTTATGACTTATTGCATGCTTCAGCTATTTAGCGGAGTCTGTTGTGTTATTTAGAACAAGTGTGTTTCTGAGCGGAAATCCCACCCTCATCCTTGAGGGACTTCGAGTACCTACTCAGGAGAGGTTTATTGAGCTGCATTTCCACAATTGGACATCAGGCCAAGCTTCAGCCATTATTCATAGTGCAGTCTCCTTCAGGACTATGTTTTTTTGCAAGGCAGTAGCAGTGGAGGAGGGATAGATTCGATTTATAAGATCTTTCTCCAATGGAGGGATCAACCCTTCATCTAGGAGGTATGAAAGGAAGGTCTTTTTGCATCATTTTGTCATCTGGTAATTGTTACCATCACCTACAGCATAGTTTCCTTCAGGAATTGTGTTATTTTGATGAGCAGTTGCATAAGAGGGGTCAGGGCTTCAATTGGTCAGTTATATTTCCTGTGAGGGGAGTAGTCCTTAATCTGGGAGATCTATTGGAGGGGTATCATCCATTTATACATCATATCAGCCACCTCCTATCATCTATCCAGTAGTAGATATTATTTAGCCCTAGGGCTGCATTTCATTATTTTGGGTTTTTTGTATTTCTGGAAACCCTTTTGGGTGGTCTTGGAAATGTGCTTGCGAGCTTAGATCTCTATTCATAGCACTTTTTGAGCCATATATCAGTATATCTATATCATTATATTTTCTAGCTACAATTCTACTCACTGGGATTGCGTTGTATTGGTTCTCCAGCATTTTGAGTAGTAGCAACATTTCATGTTTTAGCATATTTGATCATTGGAGGCTTGTTTTTCTTGCTTGAGTGACTTGTTCCTCAAGATAGTGTACTTATTTTTTGTTGATATTCATAATAATATGGCTCTATACTTGTCTCATAACTTTATGTATTGATATTCACTGCTATTTGTAGTTTTATGTTCCATATTTCTGATTTTCCTATTTTGGAATATTACATAGAAATAATTTTTTATTACATCACATATCATCACACTCCACGACATATGAATACATTAACAAATGCATGGGCTAATCATGTTCTAGATAGACATTTCTGGAATTTATAATCATAATAACATAACATGGAATAGCAAAATAACATATATATATATATATATATATATATATATATATATATATATATATATATATATATATATATATATATCCCCTCCTCCTATCTATATATATATATATATTAGTTTTCAAATAGTGCTTACAGGTACACCGTACCCCCATCAAAAAATAATATATGTCTTGATACATAAGCAAGACTCGCAGGTCTTGTTAAAACTACAGAAAATAAAATCTAATCTAATCTGCATGGCGATCACTATAACAAGGTACTAATCAAATCACTCAAGTCAGCAGTCGATGGATGTGACCTGATACCCCAATATTTTGTCGCTGGCACTGACTGGGAATGTCATCCATCTGTGCATATTTCGGAATCCCGGTGGTCAGAGCATCAAGGTTCCTCATAATCTCCTCTTCAGGGTTCGCTCCCTCCGCATAATGGGCACCTTCGAAGTCTCTTTCCACCCTCCTTGCGATGGGTGACATCCCCTCCGCCTCTGTGATCCAACATCTGCGATACATAAAGCTTCATATCATTTCATATATATATAAATAAATAAATCAGATAAAAACATAAAAAATGGCAAAAACATGTTTTACCTATGTCATCCCAGCACTCACCTGCTGGAAGTGGCATAGCAGGGTCTCCCCATAAATTTGTCTCGGAGTACAACCAATCCCCCACCATGATCAGCTGACACCTCAACCATGTGAAGAAAGTAGGCCTAAACGACATACTCTTCCAGCCTCCTCCACGAGGCATTAATGCTACCCACCTTGCCAATCGTGGCTCTCATGGCATCGGTGCATCTATCTCTATTCCTTGGTATTGAAATAGAGGCACTCGCTCTAGGAAGAAGGTCGTCAAGATAGACCTATATCCAAACTGCTTCAGTTTGCATTTTTTACACTTCGTGAGTTGTTTTTTCATATTTTCCATTACGGCCTCACACCAGTTAAAAACAGTGGGTGCCATGAAATACACCGCCATCTGCAATTGAGCCTTAGTGACTTCATGCGGTGCTTATGCCCTAGCCACGTGTGTAATAGTGTAGAGTACTACATTGAGTGGTAGATCATTTATGGTACTTATGGTTATTTTGCCACTCGAGGACCATTTTTCTTTGGAACATGATATTCCAATGAGCATATCCATAATCTCACCCATGATTTGGGCTCCCGACAACCATGCCCATGCCCCTCTACGCAAGAGGCCAGTGATGAAGTAGATGTTCGCCACTTTGATTTCTAGTTCCTGGTCACCAAGGATGAATACCTCACGGTTTGTGTCCCACATACTCACCAGGTACTGTAGAAGATCTGGTTGAGCTCTTATCCCTGGGGTCATAAAATTTTTGAGGAGCCCACACTTTCTCATTGCGTCCATGCTATCTTGGTTTAGAATTGTTGCCTAATAAACCTCATCATTATCTCATTATTTCCACTCAATCACCATGATTGATGGCTTCTCTTTCTTGAAAACACATTTAGAAAAACTTTGTGAGTATTTTGGCCTAAAAAATTGGATTGAAAGCTTGTTTTTTTAGGTTTTTATACTTTTTTCCGCCACGCGGTTGGCGCAGCTATTTTAAAAATAGCAACACCGATTGGCAACCTGCCTGTTGTAAAAAGGGCAGTTCAACATGGTCCCAATGGTGGATAACCACGTCGATCCAAGGTGTTACCCAAATTAAATTCTTCTCCCCGAAAATAAAATAATCCCTAAAACATGCTACAATGGGTATTAAAATACAGGCAAGGAAAGTGCCTCTTACCTGGCACAGATGGCTTGTTGATTGACCTCTCGGATCTCCCGCAATGCACTCTTGAGGATCTGAAGTAAACTAGGGTAAAAACTCTTTTTCAAACAAGTGAAAGTAAAAAGTAATTTGTTTTTTACTTTCTTCATATTTTATAAATGCACCATGACATTTTAGGGTTTTTCCATTATTTTAATAATATTTAAATGTTGTTACCTCAGAATTAGTTTGTGGTTTGTTCTTGTGGAGTGACCAGATCTATTTTTTCATGGATGACACTTTTACAAGTTCCAGTTTATTACTTCTTCAAAATCGATTAAAAACAAATGAAAAAGTAACCCCCCTAGAGTCATCTTCCAACTCTTTTCTGACTCTCTAAACATGAAAATATTATCGATTTCTTGTCATTTTGATCTTGTTAAATTGCATGAAATGTCATTTACCCAGTATATGTTTATCCCTTTTCAGGCTGGGATAAATTATTTATGAAAAAGGAATACCTCAGCCAATTGCAACTAATAGGTTCTCTCGTATTTTGTTTCTACCTTTTCGGGTATGAGGGACTATTTACGAGAAGGGTCATCTAGAGTATTCCTTTCGCCTCTTTTCAAAATCTCTATCTATGAAAAGATGCCGAGTTTCACCTCTGTCGGGCTCGTTAAAATATTACAACATTGGATCTGTCATCATGAAGACATCGAGTTCCTCCTTCCTAGGGCTCATAAAATGTACTAGGATGGATTTGTCTGAAGGGAAAACTTATATCACAATTATATGATATCCCGTTCAAGCTTGTATACAAAAATAATTGGGGTACTCGCCAAAAATGGTGGGGGAAAATGGAAAGCATTAATCAGTTGTGTTGGCAGTACGTCGCTCTTGAACATGGCACATCCTTTGTTTCAGGTCGGGTTGGGGATATCCTTCATTCATCACTTTTCCTCCATAAGTTTTGGAAATCTATTTTGCCTCTTATGCCATCATCATTTTTGTACAACATGAAGTTTGATCCCATTTGAGTCCAATACTACCAAATCCGGAGTCTTGTCTCTGATATGTTCAAGAGAATTTATTTCTGTGTCTCATTCATCTCCTAGTTATCTGATCACTCTCATTATCATCTTATTGTCTTCATCTCATGTCAATGATGTGGGATACATTATGGCCCTCCTTCGACAAATCGCTTCTTGTCGACTTTCGAGAATTTGATATAGAGATCCCCTTGTCAGTACCTTAGAGCCTGCATGCCCTAATTGCATGTTTTTCGCACCCAACGATAGGCTTACATCATTGGCCTTCGATCAAATGATTCCTCTAATGTTCAATGACGGCTCCTTATTTGAATCTCGTGGATTGCATTGTTGGTACCTTGACAACCATAGTCATTATTGGTGGTTTCTCTCGCGCCTGTTAATGGTTTACATCAATCTTTGGTAATTAGACGATTTTATTGCATGTTCGACTTCAGCTCATTTATTCGCATGCTTGAATTTGTACTTGATCGGGTCGTGACGGAGCACAAGACCCTAGTTTTTTTCTAATAAAACCTAGGCTGCAAGGCGATATGTATTATTCATGATTGTACACATGACTCCTTTATTTGGATGGCTATGACCATTACTTGAGCCTATATTTATGATCCTCTTTATTACGAATGGTTTTGTCCATACATTGGATCCTGTTTTATGATTACTTCTATGGATGGTTGCACCCATACCCTATGTCATGTGATTATTTCAGCAATATCAGTTTCTGTATATGTGTTCTTGTTTGCGCAGGTTTTCCGATGACGGCGTCTTGGTCCTGGCACTTATTCGTAAAGAATTTCACTACTCACTCTTGTTTTACCGTCATGCTTTAGGGGACATCTGTTACACATCAATTTGTCACTATACCTATACTCCCCATTCTTAATCCTGGAGACCCTTTACAGTGACCCCTATGCCTATTTTCCATCATGAAAATATTCCTTCATGTCATGTTCAACACAATGAACAAACTCTTTGTTGGCCATTCTTGGAACAACTCCTTGTAAACATAGCTATCTAGAGCGGCGCATCCTCTTCGTGTCTTGCTCACGCCAATGGCCTATTTTTGGTCTAGGGTTGCGCCGATCATAGCTGGAATGAAGCTAATACTCGCGTCAATCCTAAGATTCTGGGAATTGTTTTAAAAATGGAAGTGAAGCTTCGAGATCTGGAAGCTTCGTGGTGGAGACCTGGTTGTTTATTCCTAAGGATAGATCTGAGTTTCTCCCTTTGTCCTCTTTGCTCCTACAAAAGTGGAACCACCCAAAGGGATAACCCATTTCCCCAACTAAAGTGGATCCATGCTCCCTCCTCCTTTGCTACGTAATGGTAAATCTCTCATAGCTCTGCTAGTTAGAACAGAGATAATAGAACATCAAATAGACCTTTTGTTACTATAGACAATGAGCGAGATTTGAGACCTTCTGCCATCACATCAAGTTAAGAATCAATTTTGAGACGTGCCTGGATCAGGACCTGTCGAAGGAGAGCTTCGACATCAAGGTGCAGGTTGTAACTCCCCCTCTCTATTTCAATATAATACGATTGGTTCGTGCTTTCCATTCTTGTCTTAATATGTGATTGAATCCTTAATTTTCCTTGATCAAATAAGTAGGTTGTATATGCATTACATATGTTATGCTTTCATGTTTGTTGTTGTTTTGATCCTTTGTGCAGGTAATCTAGCACCAGTAGTGGTGAGATCTGACCATGGAATGTGAAGGACGAAGGGATTCAAGCATAAATTAGCACCAAATTGAGGTAAGCAACCTATTTGCAATCTGTGTGCATTTTCAATCTAGGAAAGTAGGATTTTGATTGTTTCCTATTGTTACTGGACTCACTCTAGGGCTAGAGGGATCATCTCTATCTGCAGAGAGGATTTTCCTGCATAACACCAGTGATGAACTATTTTATTTGTACATGTAGTGAACTGCACTAACCAAGATTCTACATTTACTTATTTATTCAAACCAAACTTATCCACAAGGTCATGATTAACATAACTATAATTAGATACAAGGTAAATCAAAATAGAAACAACTTGATCAAAAATCTTACCGTCCATCTTTATAATATATGCCTGGTAATCAGCCGACCTATTATCCATTGCTGAATAAATCCAAGGAATGCTATGCCTAACATCCCTAACTGTCTGCGCTTCCTGTGCACTGTAGATCTAAGGCCTACCACGCTGATATAAAGGACAATCCTTTGTATGAAACTCCTTGCCACATATCCAACACTGCAACTATCCCTTACCATCACCTTTATTCTGCTTCCCTCTAGGCCATGACCCATGTCCCTCTCCATCTACATTAATCTTCTTCTAAGGAACAACATTCTTTTTCTCACATGCATCCTGAGGTCTTGATCACTTCGATGGAAAATTTCCCTTAGATTTTTCTTTCCCTTTCCAACCTTGTTGTGGCTCTCTCTTACGCTTCAATTACTCAGAATAATATTTGAACTTTCTGATGGCTTCCTCTAATGCTCTAGGCTCATGAAACTTGATCTTGTGTTTGAATTCTATAGACAACCCATTGATGAATCTCTGGATCTTTGCTTTATCCTCCTTAAGATAAGGCACATACCTCAACGACTCTGAGAATCTACTAGTATATTCCTCTTCAGTCATAAACCCCATCTTCAACCCATATAACTCCTTCGTCCTATCATCATAATATCTCTTAGATAGATACTTATTCCTAAAAAGTATTTCAAACTTCCTTCAAGTCAAACCCTCTTCTAAATGCCTTTGAAATTCTTCGTGTCTTCCCATCAAATGTATTCTTTACTTTTAGGACTGAATGTAGCGATTTTGGCCTTCATGTTCTCTAAGTAATCATGCAATCTGAAGAAATTATTCATTTCAAGAAACCAAGCTTCTGCATCTTGTGACTTCTTCATCTCTCCATCAAATGTAGGTGGCCTACATTTCTTAAACTCATCTGGTGAATATCCCCTGTCACTCCTCTTGTAAGGATGATAGTGATAATGACCATGATACCTATCCGAATGAGAACTATAATAAAACCCATGTCCACTACGTCTCTTGTAAGATGTATCTAAGAATATACCATCCCTGACAATGTCATCCCTATCCAATCTATGCTCATCATGAGATTTTCTATCATAGACTCCATTAGTCCTATCCTCTTACCCATGACTTATCCTTAATGATCCCTATCTCTACAAATCTGAAAAACTCTAAAGGATAATTGCATTAACCTTTGCTTGTTTCTCATGTGCCCTAGCAAGTCTCTCTTGTCACTAAATTATCCTTTCATTATCCAATTTTCAATTCCTTATTTCTACCTTGAAACTTCAGAAAGTGTCTACTATGTGAGGGGAGTACTCATTTCCATGTTGCTCATCTGATATGTAGGGAGAATCTCGTGAAATGTAATCTACCATCTTATTAGCCATCTTGTATCTTCTTCTTCCAGAAAGTATATCATGTTAGCTAACCTAAAATATAAACATCACCAATATACCTTCATATAATTTAGGGGAGGATATCTCCTCCTCCACAAGATCAAAATAAAATCATTATTAGTAAATATAAATAAAAATATTAATTTCTATTACAAAATTATCTTGTTTTCTTTATCATTAATTTCTCTTAATAATAACCCCTAAAAACATTATGAAAATCAAATGAATTATTATTAAATATAAATCAAATTTCTTAATAATAATAATAATAATAAAATCTTAATAAATTATTCTATCCCAAAAATCTACAAAGTATCCCCAAGCATTTGGAAAGTTAAGAATAAGAATCCTTAAGAATGAGATTGGTTAAGTATCCGGTTCGTTAAGAATAAGAATCGTTAGATGTCCCTTCTCGAATCGAATTCAACATCATCTTCTTCATTTGCAATCGAAATGGAAATTGAGAGGCAGCAGGACGAGAAGGCACGCAATGATCGGATTGTGAGACTGAATAGCTCCGATGGCAAAATATTCGACGTGTCAGAAGTGGTGGCATTCCAGTCGGTGATTATAAAGATGTTGGCGGAGGAATTGGGCTTCGGCTCTGGAAATCCCATTCCTCTGTCGTCTGTGTCCAGCGACATTTTAGAAAAAATTGTCAAGTATTGCACATACCATGTTGATCATCCCCTAGGTTCCTGGAGATCCAAAGATGATGTTGACCCATGGTACGTGGAGTTCGTGAAACTGGATCATCCCACTCTGATGCAACTTGCATTGGCTGCTTAGCATCTGGATATCGCTACTCTTCTTGACTTGGTATGCCTAACTATTGCAGATACACTTGCTGCGCAGAAAACACCCGAAAATGTGCGAGAGATGCTGAACCTTGAAAACGACCTTACTCCTGAAGACGTGGAGGCCATCAAGAGTCAAGCTCCTTGGGCTTTCCATGACTGAACTCCCTCAAATTTTATTACGATAAAAATCAATGGTTAGTTTGTATCCCTTATTCTGTAGAATGTTTTAGTATATAAAAATTTAGTATTTTGTAAAGGGCAGCGTGCTACGTGTGTTTTGAAAAGTGGGTTATGGTAATTGATATTAATATGTTTGGTTATTCAATCATGAATATAATGGCATAATATTAATAAAACTTGTAAACATTAAAGCTGGTATTCATCCTTTTTGTGTTAAGTTATACATTGTCTTCGCAAGTTTTTTCTTTTTATTTATCAGTTCCGTAAATGTTTTTTTAATAAGGGTTTTAGAGAGTCTTTCAAGTCTAATTAAGGAGATAAGTGCTAGTTCTAGCTTGATCAGGAATGAAAAACTTGGTAATTTTTGTTGGTGGATCTAGTATTTGTTTGTATTTTGGGTATTTCTCATTTTATAAATATTAATTGAAATAAGAGATCCATTTTTCTAGATCTTTTCTATGTTTAGTGTTTTATTGAAAATATTTTATTTATAACACCTTAATGTACTATATCTGTATTGTTATTGTATTGTTCTTTATTTCTCTTTGGTATTGTATTTTCCCTCTTATTTGATGTGGGACATTTTAATTTATTTCCATATCATTTTCAATTAAAAATTTCAATTTATTTCCCATGCAATTTCAAATTATTTCCAATATTAATTTGTTATTAACATTTTCTACTTAAATATCAACTCTATATTAAAAATAAATAAATTACACTAAAGTAATAAAAAAAATAATTTCCTCTATGAAATTAATATAAATATGTTATTTAATATGTCTAATTCTATCCCGGATGTGGGTGCAAACATATGAAAAGGGGATGATGGGACATGGGTATATCAAGTGGGGAATCCACTTGGCCACCCTCAATCCTGCCATTAGTTTAAGCCGGCTCGCTCATCATACAGGCATTCAAGTCGAGATCATTCTAGGCACAATTAACCATACAACATTAATGCCCAGCCGAAGTCGAGATCATTCCAATACGATCGCTCGATCCTCCGTTATGAATGCTCTGCACATCACAGCTGCAAAATTTAATGAGGTTTCAAGGCCGGGAGAGCCTCGAGACAGAGACACTCAGAGCTTAAAGATGGACGCTGGCAATTGAGGTCCCGACATTCCTCCACCACCGTTGTAGAGAATTTGTTCGGCCTTGGCAGTGCAACCTTGCATTCGCACTGCCACTAGCAAACGCATCCATCTCAGCTGTTGTATTGATCTTGGGGACGGGCTCCACCTCTCCCGCACAGGTCACTGCAATAGAGTTGTTGTCACTCTGGATTTTACCCTTTCCCTGTCCAACTCTGGCACTTCGCCTCGCTTCCATCGCATGAGAAGCCGAAGAGGAAGCTCCATGGGCCAGCCCATCGCACACCCTCCACCTCCAACTCGGATTCCTCTTCGCCCTCCTCGGAGTACTTTTTTGGTAGATATCCAGGTACTCGTAGTGGACGAGGGAGATCCGACCATTTCAACCCTGCTCAGCACCCCCCTGTCAATCTGTCATCCAACACTCCTCAAACAGCCCAATTTTGCTTTAATTGTTCTCTGAACAGGCCCCGTATCATTGCCTCGATTTTGGTTGTCTTCTCGGAAGAACCCCAACAAGTTGTTCCCAGGGAGCTTCAGATAGGTTCTTCTTCAGTTCTTGCTTAGGAATTGGACAAGCCACAGCAGCAGGAGCCCAAGGCTAAAGGAAAAGCACTTGTGGGAGAGGAGAAGGCCGATGTTAAGCACTCCAAGCAAAGTGACGACCCAGGTGCGGACAAGCAACATGAAGAAGATAGTATGGAGGCTTACAGGTGTTTTATCCTGGAGGAGGTGTTTTATCCCGGAGGAAACCTCTCCTCCTGGAGGAAACCTCTCCTCAGCATGATGCTTAGTCATTTCATCAGTGTTTGTCTTTTGTTTTAGGATTCCCATTTGGATGGGATTGTTTTTGTCTTTCCTGTTTTAAACTTCAGTAGTCTTAGTTTCTCAGTTATGAACTTGGAACTTTACAGTGGACCGCATTATCGTCGCCCTTGCGCAGGCAGTATGGTAGATTTCTGTCTAGTCTGGACTGGTTTCCCATCATGGGTAGTCTGTTTTGTGCGTTTTTTTGCTGAATATGCCTCTCTCATAGGCAAAGACAGGGCTGAAGCCAAGATGTAAAATATTTTTCTTTTCTTAATAGATTAAAGTAATTCAGAAAAAGAATATATGTCTAATTCTATCCACTAATAAATATGTTATTTAATATGTCTAATTCTATCCACTAATTTTAATTGTTATTTTTAAATAGGGAGAAAAAAAGTTAGAAAAACTAAATATCATATCGTTTGATGAAAAATAAATATCATGAATAGTCTATAGATTCATGCTCCATTTATATTTTTATATTTGAATATATATTTATATTTAAATAGCTTAATCTCATAATGCTTTTTATATTCCAAACAAGATTGGTAAAATTTTGAAGACACTATCAAGATGTGTGATGTGTGTTTGTAAAATTTTGAAGACACTTCAAAGCAAATGTGTAAGTGCATGTGGTAAAAACTTAAACATGACTCATATATAAATCTAAAGAGGAATGAAAAAGATGTTGAAAACCACTGTAATCTCAATCTAGGCACAATATTCTAAAATAACCAATTTAATCTATATAATTTATTAATTCATAATTATTAAATTAAAATATAATTATATATAAATTATTAATTTTTTATCCATTTTATTAAAATTAAATTAAAACATAATTTTTAAAATATGATTTGTTTTGTTATATTCGAAATTTTAATTTCATCATCTTCAAATACTAATCACATAGTTAAATTTAATTATATGTATATATATTTAAACATCTATTATTTAATAAATATAGGTTGTTATTTTTTTATTGATTTTTAATATTATAAAATAAATTAATATATTAAAAATAAATATTTGTTTAACCTCTTAATGACATGTAATCTAATTTTCCATTAAAGAAAATTTATTCTAAGGGGAAGAGAATTTGTTTTCATCTTAAATCTATAATAATGTGTCATAAACTAGCAAATTTGAAAACATAATCTCATTCATGTTGAAAATCCACATATCTTTCTCATCCCTTAAGAATTGAAAAATTAAATGTATTCTAAATTATTTGGTGAAAACCATGTTATCCGTTTCAAAACATGCAAAATTTATGCATTCTAAATTATTTGATGGAAACCATGTTATTAGTTTCAAACCATGCAAAATTTCACTTGTTCCTCACAATATTCAAGCAATACACCCATGCAAAGGTGTGAAATATTTGAATAGGTAGGAATTGGGATAACCAAATATCTAGGCCTTATAATTGAATAGCATGTAGTAGGAGTACTTGTTTGAACAGATAAGGTTTAAAGAGGATTTAAAATGTGGGAGGTGTACCTACAATAATTGAATAAGGTCTATTATCAGTAGCAATATCATCAATATAGATAGAAACACTACCTCTAACACTTCGACTAGTGTCGGAGAGAGGATTTATCAATGGAACACGCACTCTCACTAGGCTACATGATTTGTCACGAGCCTGACCATGTATAGCAGATCCCCCAACATTTCGTCGGGTTGTGGTTCGGGTGCGTATGGGAGATGGATCTACATATTACATATAATACATATAAAATTTAATATGAGAAAAAAATGGTGACTGCAAAATTACATATTATACAAAATTATTACTTATAATACATATAAACTAATACAAGAAAAAATGTTGACATAGAAAGAATGTTGACAAGAAAACCATTTATAAACTCAAGTAGAATGTCTAGCATGAAGTCCTAAACTTTAGAGCCTCTTTTTTTGTTAAATTATCAACCAAAGTATTTAATTTCATATAAGCACAATCGAAAGAAGTGACCGAATGTGACTTACACCTTTTCCCGTTCCTAAATAAAGAATTTTATTTATAGAGCATAAATATGTAAATATATGTAAAAAATTGAGATAAACCTATTTTCAAAACTAATAAAATTTCATGCCAACTAAATTATCCATAAGATTAACTCTTATAATGTTTCACTTTGACACATGGTATGTACTCGTGCAAGCACATGAAGGAAGAAATATGGTACAAATATGATTACATAATGAAACAATATGGTACAAATTAGAAAATAGTCAAAATGCTTTTATTCACGTTATCATCGTGGATTTAATGTATGTATCAATCATGCATTGTTGAAACTTGAAATTATATGTATGTGCGAGTGTGTTATAGTTATTTTTTTTTATGTTAAATAGCTAATTAAAAATATATGAAGCATAAGTTAAATATAGTTAAGTAAATAATTAAATAAAATATATTGTTAGTATAGGAAGCTTAAGTTACAAAATCATTGCTCAACTAATAAATTTAATAAGGGTGGGAACTAAGTGATATATGGTTGTCATATAGTTAAATTAAAATGATTCTACAAATATGAGTAGTGGAAATTTCAAGGAAAATTACAGTTTATAAATAAATAGAAGCCTTAAAAAGTTTTTGAGAATCACCCATCTTATATGTTTTTTTGTAAGATTGGTCGTACTACATCTTTATCATGTAGGCTCTTAATTCATTTATTTATTGGTTATGGTTTTGTTGTTTTTTTTTTTGAGTTTTTTTTGGCATATTTCTCGTCAAATTTGTTCGAAATTTCAAATGCATTTTAAATAATAATAAAAGAAAATCATTTTTTTTAAATATATTTCCATAATTACTAATAAAAAACTTCAAAACCTAAAATAATTAACAAATAAAGTTTTTACTATAAAAAAAATTATAATAAACATGCTACCATTGTAGAAAACTTCTACAATGGAAAAAAAATTAAAACCTAAATTATAGTTGTTTTTGTTGGTGCTCTAGGGGTTTTTATAAAAAAAAATTAATAAACATCCCACCATTATAGAAAACTTATACAATGGAATTAAAAAATAGAAAATAAAACCTAAATTTTATTTTTTTGTTGGTGTTAAAGGGTCTTTTTGTGACTTTCTAGGTAGTTTTTTGTGGTTTCCAAGGGTTTTCTTGGTGGTTTTTTGTGGTTTTCATGGTCCTTTTCTTGGTTATTTTTTGTGATTTATGTATAGTGGGATTTTATTTCAAATTAATTTATTTATTTTTGCAAGAAAAATTAAATAAAAGAGACAAAAGATAGGAAACATACCATTGATTGGGCCTCTGGGTCATTGGCGAGGTTTTTGGGCAACTAGATTGAGTTCCTCCATCTCAATCGAGCTTAGAAGTCCTTCGTCAAACTCCTTCATCCTCACGATCTATGCAAATGGCTTGCGCACGCACCGACCAAGTTTTGAAAATGAAACATGAGCTCGATCAAGCCCTAGCGCTTGATCTAGCCCTAATGCTGATTGAGCCGTAACTCTTGATCAAGCCCCTAAGTTGGGTTACATAGGCGCTCGATTGATATTTTTTTTAAACGCTCGATCAACCGAAGTTTAATATCCTTAAGTAGCTCGGTTGAACACTTAAAAATTGCTCGATCGATTGCTTAAAATGGATTAATCGAGCTTTAATTCTTCACCAAAATTTACCCTCTCTTTGCAAAAGCTTTAGCCCAGTTCCATGCATAGACCCTATAATATAATCACATTTATCATTTCTTTAAAAAATTTAATACTAAACCTTCAAATGTGATAACGTAAATTTTCACATCAAATGATCTTATACTTAAATGCAATGAAATATGTGAGATACTTAGCAATACCATCTATCATGATAAGTATGCATTGGAACTAAATTAAAGTGTTTAGTCATGTTTACAATATTATTTTAGAAAATTTTCTAACTGTAATAATGTAGAGATGTTATACTATAGAGATTGGGAACTTTATGAGGTATGTGTTATATTATTTGCATTACTATATGTATGTGTGCGTGATACATATGCATTGGGCACGCCAAGGGGGGTCACAATGGGGCTAGTAGTTCCCCATATCCCCCCTTGTTTGGGGGTTACAAGGATGGTTTTTTGTGTCTGTTTTTGGCAGTTTATGGACAACAATTTTCATTGTTACCGCTTTCTTTACACATGATTGTTGTTTTTCCCATGATTTTGTAGATTTAGTCAAACGAAATATGGTTATATTATTATCACTATTATTAGTATTATGAAATTTTAAGGTCACAGCCAAGCCAGACACCAAATTTTTGTATGAGACCCCCTTGTATGTGGGACAAGGGACCCACCTTCGTGCAACAATTTGACTACTAAGTCTACAGAGGCATACATACTCTACCCCCTTCTGGTTTTGAACATGTGACCTCTTAGGAGGAAACACATGCTCTTAACCATTAGGCCCATTATAATCTTAGTTTAATGGATTGAGGGTATATGAATGTCATGACATGTATATAATGTATTGTAATATTGAAAAAGAACATGATGAAAAACAAATATAGGTTTCTCAATTTTCTATTGCAAGAGAAAAATCTCAATATATAATGTCTTTATTATCATTTCATCTTTTATGTTAGTATGACAAAAAAATTTGCAGATTTTATTTGTACAAAGTTGAAACCTCGAAACCTAAATTTAAATTTAGAAAAAAAAAAAATAATTAACAAGTTAGTTCAAAGATTTTTTAAATAATAAAATGCACATTACCTTTTAATTAAATTAAAATAAATAATTATTCAAAAATATTTTAAATAATAAAATACACATTATATTTTAAATAATAATTGATGTAACATGCCAAAATGTATTTATTACCCTAAACGTTTCCAATTAAACATGATGAAGCAAGAGAAGAGGTCATAGGAACTCTTGAAAAGTGGAGTAATTAAATCTAACCATAATAGGAACAATAAAATTGAAACAAAATAATAATATTATGGTGGATTTAAATCACCATAGGTAATTTAATTGCAGTAAGGGATGGTGTTGAAGAGTTGTGGTGCTCTAAATTGTTATAGATTTTCTAGTGAACAATAATAATTAGGGTTAGAGAATCTATGAAAATAAAAATCTATAAGGAGAGGCACCATTAATTATAAAGGAGAGCGTGTGTCATAAACCCTCAAGATAAATGCAGGGAAGATAAGGTATTCAAGGTTTTGTTAGACGAAGGAATAGTAGTAGTAATGTTGAATGCAAGTAGTTAGTAAGGTAGATATGAGTAATGGAAAAGGCCTTGAAATATAATATTCATGTTGTTGAGTTCCATTATATGTATAGGAACGAGAGGGAGAATCTCCTTAACCCTTCTCTTGTTGATTTTTATGGATATTATATGTGATGAATTTAAGGAATATAAATGTTGAAAGTGTTAGATTAAATATGGTTAAGATATGCATGTAATAATATGCATAGTATAAATATATATAATTTATTCATATGGTTTACTGAGCATGTGTGTGATGTTGCATGTTGACTTCTAGCAGCAAGTTGTGGTATGTAGTGGTTTTGTGTTACATGTTTGTCTCGTGATGTTGGCATTTATGTCAACCATGTTTACCTAAGGAGTCAAAATTGGATCCAATTGTGTTTCCATTGATGTCAACAACCTTGGAGGATTTGTATTTATGATTAGAGGCTTGATGACATGTTACTGAGGTATTTCTGATGTTTGTGGAGGCTCTACAGGTTATGGAGATGCTGCAAAGGAAGATGGACAGGTCATGGAATTGTTGAAGCATTTTGAGAGAGGTTTGGGAACATTAGGGGATTTTTGAGGTCTAAAATGGGACTTATAAGGAAATTATAAAACAATGGTGGAAATAATAAACTAATATAAAATTACATCATCAAATTTTAGACGGAAAAAATAAACAATTTTTTTAACTCGTATTTTCAACTTATCTCCCTATGGGTTTACAAAAATTTCAAACGGAAACACTCGTTGGATGAAAAATTCGATTCCTCATCCAAGGCGTACTGAGGTTTCATACTTTTGATGGACCTTATTACAAGAAAAATGAGAAATACATTAAAAACGTGATTGCAATCATGTTTTTTCATGTATTTATAATATTTTGTGTAGCATTGTCTATTGAAAGTATGAAACATGGGTAATCCTTGGATGAGGAATTACATTTTGACTCCAACGAGTACTCCCACTCAAAATTTGAGTAAAACAAAGGAGATAAGTGAAAATAAGAGTTGAAAAAATAGTTTTATTATTTTATTATTTTTACTTTTTTACTCCAAAAATGGTGAATCATCCCCAATGGTTGACATCATCATCTTGAATCCTACGGGTTCTTGTAAAGTTTAGTGTGGTTTTTCATTTTTCTTAGGAGGCCCATTTTAGACCTCAAAATTCCCTGAATGAAGGATCTTGGTAACACATGTGAATAAGTATAAAATAAGCATTATAACACACCCTAAAGAGCATGTTACTTACGTTATAACATGTTTCACATGAGTATATGGTGTGTTACTACTTGTAGATCAATTTCTTGAATTGTGTGCACACTTAGATTAATTCCATGGGAATTTTTTATGGTTTTCGCACATGGTATTTGGTTCAATAGTTAGAGGAATTTTTCTCCAAAATATATAAGGTGATCAAGTCAAAGATAATGAGGATTAGTGTTTTGTATTAATTTCATCTTTCATCATTAGTAAAATTTTGGAGTGTGAAGTAAGAGGGGTTAGATAGTGAGTGAATGGTAGACAACATGAGAGAGTAAGCTACACAAATGCATAGATAGAGAGCGGATCAAAGATCAAACTTGGAGCATATGTCAAAGGATGATTGAGTTGGAATGCATCTATATGTCTAACATGCTTGTGTTGCAGATTGGATTTCTGGTAGTGGTTGTTGATGTTTATGACAAATTATGTTATTGATCTAAGTATTATTGCAGGGGTTCTATTGGAGATTTAGTTATTGTAACTTTTATGTGTTTTTATGCAGAATATGATCAATGTATGCTGCCACTATTTAGTGTCAGTGGTTGTTGAGTATGATGTTGAGTTTTCTATTGTATGTTTTTGTTGGGTTATTGGTTTTGATGAGTATATTGATAGTATGCGTTGATTGTATTGTAGAAATATATATTGCAGAGATCGGTTGTGTTGCATGTTTTTGATTCATTTTTTGATGAGATTATTATATGTTCTAAGTCTAATGTGAAAATGGACGAAATGTGTCTCTCGAGTGTTTGATTGTAGAGATTAGTGCATCTAATATGAAACATGGTCCATAGTAGAGCTTGAATCTTGGGGCCTCCTGTGAGGCATGTAGTGGCTTGTGTTGATAGGGTGTAGTGGGATCCTTTAGGTAGAGGCATAAGAAGTTGGGAGTTGTGTCTTTCATGCAATGGTGGTTGGGTGAGACTTATTGGGTGTGGTGGATTCCAACAAGTGGTGCCTTATAATGTTAAGGGAATAGTGACTTCCAATAGGTGGTGGCTTGCAAACTTCATACATGTAGTGGCCTGGAGTGAGTAGTGGGTCACATGATTGGTAAGCTTCGGATTTCACACTGGTGGTGGATAGTAAGCATATGTAAAAGAAATATTTTGATTAACAAGAGAAGAGTAAGGAGTAGAAAATCCAACAATGGTTTTATCCCTTTGGATTTCAACCTAAAATCTAGAGTCTCTATGTATGATGATGTGCTTTGATGTGTTGATGTTAATGGTTATTTTCTGACGTCATTGCTTCTTAAGTTGTTTACTTGTGTATGTTTATATATTTTCATATATTATGCTTCTAATGAATGAATGAATGAATATTTGTGAAAAGATAAGCAAAAATTGGTAAAATTGATCATAGAGCACAATATTGATTCACCACCCCCTCTCAGTATTATTCAATTCTTCCAACAAGTGGTATTAGAGAGTCAAATTTCCAAAAATTAGTATCACAGCCTAGATATTGGTTTCAATTTAATCATTGGAGAGAATATTCTTGGGGTTTTGGTGAAAAAGTTACAATTTTTTTTCAAAATGAATCCTCTAGGAGTATCTATCCTCACTGCTGCAAATTTCAAGGTATGGCATGAAAATGTTAAATGTAAATTATTATCTCTTGGATCAAACATTTGGAACATGGTAAGTGAAGGATGTGGCAATGATCCACTTTCACCTAAAGTGATGCAGCAGAATTCTCAAGCGAGATGCATCATTTATGAGAATCTCCATAATGCAAATTTGGAGAAAATAGCTGATCTGAAATCTACCAAGAAGATTTGGGGAAGATTGAAAGTGTTATTTGGAGGTGATAGAAGCAACATTGGAAAGTTCGAGAAGAAGAAAAGTAAGAAGGCTTCTCAAAATCAAGAATCTTGGCCAAAGAAGTTCAATCCCCCTAGTACGAATGATGTAGATAACAAATCATAAAATGAAGCCTCGATAGAACTGAGTGTGATCCCATGCAATGAATCTAAAGGTATAAATAATAATGATTTTCTTCTCAATTATTCTTTGGATGGTTCTGATTCTAGTAATGTTGATTTTCCTAGTGAAGATGGTGATGATGATTGTGATAAACTAATTCTACTTCAATCAGGAATATGATCCAACCTTAGATGTTATTGAAAATTATCTTTTGAAATTAGTATATTAACAACAACATGCAAAGATCGAGAAAAAATCTTGAAGATCTCTGATGAAAAGGAGGTTAAGCTAAAGGCAGAAGTTTCCATCTTCAAGAAAATGTTATAACAGGTTCTCAGTATTTAAATATATAGCTTCAAGAAGCAAAAAGTTTTGAGGGTGTTATGGCCAGTTAGCTGAAAGAAAAAGAGGACCAAGTTGGAAATATTGAATCTTAAGTTATCACATTGAGGAAGCATTTCAAGGTCGAGAAGAGGATCGTATCCTTAGAGATTTTTCTTGAGAGCAAAATATCTCCCATGATCATAACTGGTCTTAGCTTTCACAAGTGAGAGTATAGCTCACATGTAGGAAAGAACAACAATGTAGAACCCAAAAAGCCCATAGCAAACAATAACATCAGAATGTGAAGTAACCAATGAAACAAATAGCAGATCCAGTAGCATCAAAGAAGAAGACCTCAAGGACCACCTACATCTATAAGATAACTCTCTCTTAGGGTTAAATATTTTGGTAGATTTGATATATTTCAAATGAGAATCAATAATTCTTTTTCTCCTTTGACGAATGATGTAGAGTACTACATATATCACAATTTTGGAAGCATGAAAACCGGCTACAGGAGAAGAATGTTCACATTTTATCGACAAAATTTGAAACAATTTGAATAACCAGGAAGAGGACCAACCATCATGTGTATTTGTGTTTTTAATGTTTATTGTTATTCATGCAACTTGTTTGGCCAAAGGAAATCTATTGTAGATCTAGGACATAGATTATAGGAAAAAGTAATCCAAGGTGGAGATATGGAATGAGAAATAGAAAATTATATCCCTTGGCCTCATATCTTGGTCATGTGAGGTGTCATCTGCGCCACAATATTGGGCACATGGCCAAATATTGTAATTTTTCCATGTTCTTCAAGCCATCCAGTCAAAAGGAGTAGCAAATTCAGAATATACTTGGAAGAAAGACAAAGGAGAGTTCCCAACTAAAGAAGAAACCTATGATGGTGTGGAGGAGAAATGAGGAGAAAAATATCACGTGTGGAATTGTTGTTGAATTCTTAGTTGAACTGAGAGGGGGGGGTGAATCAATTCAATACATACATGAGCTTTTTAAATTTTCATCAGCTTATTTACAGCTTACTTCTGTATTCAACCTTAGTATATGAACAGTCTTAATATGTTGCAGCAAGTATTAAATTAATGTGACATTAAACTTATTATCAGAGCAGTAAACATTAAGCAGATTTGATAAATCATCTCAGCACACGGGCAACACAGATAGAGACAACAGATATAAGTGGAAACCCATAAAGGGAGAAAACCAGATCTTATTATTGTTGTGATGCAAAGGCAAGCTCCAACTCCCTCTCACCACTATTTTTCTGCAGGCTCCAACCTACAGGAGACTCCAACCTCAATTCTGCAAGCTACAACTTGCAAGGAAGCTCCAACTCCCTTCAGTTTCCTACAGGCACCAACCTACAGGAGGCTCTAACCTCAGTCAGCTATAAATGACATCTATCAAGCCTCAACTTGATAGGGAAGCTCCAATTTCCTCAATTTTTCACAAGAAATGTTTGTTGATTTACCTCAGATATCAGCTCTGTTCTGTAGCATCTCTTTCTACTCCTCTCTTCCTTATCTTCTTTTCCTCAATCCTCTATATTTTTCATTCTCTATCCTTACTGTCTCTAACAAAAATCATTTATGCATATCCAGTTGATATTATATATATATATTTCCTCACATGACTGTTTTTGTTTCACAAGGAATTTGGAGTGAACAGTCCTGACTCTTTGGCTTCTGTCTTCTCATTCCTTTTCCAACTCATTTTTAAAATTATAACAATATGTACAAATTTCAATGTTACAATGGGATTTTTCTTTTTCCTTTGGACACTTGCCTTTGAATCACAAACAATCTCAAACAAAATCATTTACATTCAATCACTATGAAAACTCCAGCTCACTAATTCAGCCTCTTGGCTCGTTGCGCATTTTCTTTTCTTTGACTGTGTCTTTGTCCCTTTCGGCTCTGTTTGTTTCCTTATTCACTGTCATAGAGTAACGGACATCTGTCATGCATATGTAACTGTGCTTTTTATATCAGGCCAATTGATTCTCGGCACAATAATAAAATGACGTTTTGATATGTGCACTGTCGCGGTGTAACTACAGTGCCTTTTATATATAACACAATTTCAGCTCTCGGCATAATTATAATAAGTTTTAACATACAAACTTCCCTTTTAATACAACTTAAATCAACTCTTAGGGTAATAGTAAAATCCTGTTTAACATATAAAATTCCGTTTCGGGCCCACCATCCGAACTTTTCTTATTCTCCGTTGTGATGAGCCTCATCCAAAGATTTCCGATTGTGCTTAGGTCTTTTGCGATAGTTGCGATGTGATTAATCGCAATCGCAGCTTTCAATATTATGCTCTGATGTTTTTCCCTTACTCCGATGCGATTGATACCTTTGCGATTGTTTCGATGCGATTGATCGCAATTGTATTCTTCCGATTGCGATTGGTACCTTTGCGATTGTTCCGATGCGATTGATCGCAATTGTATTCTTCCGATTGCGATTGGTACCTTTGTGATTGTTCGGATGCGATTGATCGCAATCGCATCCTTGAATGGTATGTTCCGATGTTCCGCTTTAACTCTGATGTGATTGGCATACCTTTAAGCTGGACTTTAAACACACTTGAGTCACCGTGTATAATGAATTGGGTCCGGAACTCAATCGCGATCGGAACTTTTCTTAACAAGTTCCAATGCCATAAGTCTCTCCGATGTGATTGGAATACCTTTAAGCCGGACTTTAAACACACTTGAGTCACTGTGTATAATGAATCGGGTCTGGAGCTCAATCGCGATCATAACTTTTCTTAACAAGTTCTGATGCCATAAGTCTCTCCGATGCGATTATATGAGGGTCCCACAATATAAGATTCTGTTTGTATTTAAAACTGAACAAACCCTTTTGTATTCTTAATTCCTCATCCATAACTATAATATATATATATATATACGCCTTGTATTTTAACCATTAGCACGAGATATTATGATGTATTCAATTCACGGGCCTACATATATTTGACAGACTTCACACCTTTAATTCATTTAAATTCCAGTGCCCTTTGAACATATAAACCCACATACAGATGCATTATATAAGATTTGATCTTGATATATATATGTCAATATATTATAGACCAACACACACACACACACATATATATAGATATATATATATACTCCGCATAGATCAAAAGTCAGGCCATGTATTGAACAAAGGCGCTACCCTTTGTTTGATATATATGTATACTTTGCCAATGGTTTAAGACTAACATTTCTCATCGGGCCCACGATGCATTGTACCTTGCCTTTATATATTGTGCACCATATAAATATCTATGGTTTGGACCTTTTCATATAAGGTGCAACATAAATGAGGCGCTGCATATATATAAACTTTATGTTTCCGCTTTAATGTATCCTCCAGCTAGGTAATGATTCTCGGAATAAGTTTTATATATATCTTTCGGCTTGGGTTATGATTCTCGGAATAATATATATCCACCCACGTGGGTTACGATTCCCGGAATAAGGTTTATATATATGTTTATATATATACTTTTCCGCTTGGGTTAAGGTTCCCGGAATTGTGTTTATGTATCCTTCGGCTGGGGTAATGATTCTCGGAATAACGGCTCTGTCTCTGCCTCTGCCTTTCTGCGATAACGGCTCTGTCTCTGCCTCTGCCTTTGTCTTTCTGCTTCTACCTTTGCTTCTTCTGCTTCTACCTTCGTTGTACCTCTGCTGCTCGACCTTTGCCTCTATTGCATGACCGTTTCATCTCTTCCTCTGTATTTGTTGCCTCTGCCTCTGCCTCTGCCGCTCTCTGTAAATATTACCTGTTGTCTTCTGCTGTTGTTCTTTGCCTGTCTCTGCATCTGCTGCCTCCTTTGCCATCAATGACAATATTTCCAACAGTCTCCCCCTTTGGCATAGATGACAATACACTCTCTATGTGGCAATACACCTTCTCTGTTTGCCTACTCTTCCTCCCCCTTTGAAATCAATGGCAAGGGGTTGCAGATCTCGTAGAGTAGATTCTATCCTTTAATCCTTTGATCCTGAGAACCTGTTTCATGCTTCATTTTCTACCAGCATATCTCCCCCTCGAATGATATTTTTGTTTTTGTTCTCCCGCTGAGACTGTGCTTTTTCTTCATATCAAAGAGTAGCATCTACAGATACTACCCCTAGTCTATTTCTCAAATATTCAAATGGTTCTCTAGCAAGCGGTTTGGTAAATATATTTGTTGTTTGTTCTTTTGTTGGTACATAGTCCAGTTTTACTATCTTCTGAGCCACTTGTTCTCGAAGAAAATGATACTTGATTGGGATATGTTTAGTTTTTGAGTGAAGCACAGGATTTTTAGATATACTTATAGCACTTGTATTATCACATTTGATTGAGATAGGTTCATTAATCCTTACCTTCATGTCTTGGAGGGTTTGCTTCATCCACATGACCTGTGTACAACATGCTGCTGCTGCTATATATTCTGCTTCTTCTGTAGACAGAGAGATAGATGTTTGTTTCTTGCTTAACCATGCCACCAGACTTTCTCCTAAATAGAAATCACCTCCACTTGTGCTTTTCCTATCATCCACACAGCTGGCCCAATCTGCATCTGTGTATGCTATCAAGGTGAAGCTTTTTCCTTTAGGGTACCAAAGTCCATACTCTGTTGTTCCTTGTAGATATCTAAATATTCTTTTGACTGCCATAAGATGGTTTTGTTTAGGTGCTACTTGATATCTAGCCACTAGTCCTACTGCTAGCATGATGTCTGGTCTTGATGCTGTCAGATACAACACACTTCCTATCATGGATCTGTAGAGTTTTTGATCTATATCAGCAAATCCATCATCAGCACACAGCTTGCATCCCATGATCTGGGAGTTGACACAGGTTTGCATTCCTCCATTTTGAACTTTTTCAACATTTCTTTTAAGTATTTTTCCTGTGAGATGAATGTGCCTATGTTCTTTTGCTGAATTTGAAGTCCTAAGTAGAAACTGATTTCTCCAATCATGGACATCTCAAACTCTGATTTAATCTTCTCAGCAAACCCTTTTGCTAGTTCATCTCTGTTGCTTCCAAACATAATGTCATCAACATATACTACAACAATCAGGAGTTCATTTTCATGGGCTTTTATGTATAGATTGTTGTCTACTCACCTCTCTTAAAGCCTTGTTTTGCAGAGCTGCCTCTGAGTCTTGAGTACCAAGCACGAATTTGTTTACGGTCCATATAGAGCCTTCTTCGGTTTGCACACATGAACCTTCTTTAAATACATTTAAGAGAGAAACCTTGGATTTGTTCCATGTAGACTTCTTCTTCTAGATCTCCATTCATAAATGCAGATTTCACATCCATTTGATATACCTTGAAGTCTTGGTAGCATGCAAAGGCCAGAAACATTCTGATGGCTTCCATTCTGGCTACAGGAGAAAATGTTTCATCATAATCAAGTCCTTCAATTTGTGAATATCCTTTGCAAACTAGTCTGTCTTTATTCCTGATTACATGTCCTTGCTCATTCATTTTATTCTTGAATACCCATTTTGAGCCTATGACATTTTTCCCAATGGGTCTAGGAACTAGTTCCAAGGTATTGTTTTTCTCAATTTGGTCTAATTCTTCATTCATAGTATTCACCCAATACTTTTACTTGTTGGCTTCTTCAAATCTCTTTGTCTCTACTTGTGATAACATGGCTATGTATACCTCTTCTGTCTGTTCAGTGAGTTGCCTTCTTGTTTGGACCCCTTCTCTCTTGTCTCCAATGATCTGGTCTTCAGGATGATTCTTCTGAGTGTATCTTGAGGGGGCTTTCGAGCTCAGCTCTGCATCTTCTATTGTCTTTCTTGCTTCATCATCATTTCGGTTTTCTTCTTCATGGTTGTCTGATGGACTGCGGCAGTCTGTATCTCCTATATTGTTTGGAATTTCTTCATCAAATCTCACATCAATACTTTCTACTATTTTTCAAAGAGTCTTGTTGTAGCACCTGTACCATTTAATTTTGGAAGAATATCCTATAAAAATCCCTTCATCTGCTCTTGCATCAAATTTCCCAAGATTTTCATCATTGTTCTTTATATAACACTTGCTTCCAAAAATTCTAAAATGTTTGATTGAAGCTAGCTTTCCATGCCATAGTTCATAGGGAGTCTTATCACTGCTTGGCCTTAAGTGAGCTTTATTAAGGATATGCACTATTGTGTGTACCGCTTCTGCCCAGAAGGTTTGAGGAATATTACTCTCTTGCATCATGGCTCTGGCTATTTGTTGTACAGACCTGTTTTGTCTCTCTACTACTCCATTCTCCTGAGGTGTCCCTGCAATAGTAAATTGTTGCTTTATGCCATGTTCATTGCATAGGTCTGCAAAGTCATAATCAGTGAATTCACCTCCTCTGTCTGATCTGATGCATTTCAGCTTGCATCCTGTCTGATTTTCTGCTAAGGCTTTGAATATTTTGAATTTGTCCAGAGCTTTTGATTTATTCTTGAGAAATGCAACCCATGTCATTATGGAGAAATCATCAATTATCAGCATGAAGTAGAATTCTCCACTTGGTGTTTTAGTTCTTTCAGGTCCACACAGATCCATGTGCACAAGCTGGAGTGGTCTTCTTGTTGATAACTCATCTTTGGCCTTAAAGGATGTGCGGGTTTGTTTACCCAATTGACAAGATTTTCATATGGTATTAGAAGGCCTTTTTATTTCTGGCATGTCTCCGACAACTTTCTCCTTGCTTAGTCTGATGATGTGATCAAAGCTGAGATGTCCCAATCATTTATGTCATAACCATGACTCCTCAAGTTTGCTAAGATGACATGCTTCATCTTCCTCTTTCACAATGTAAACATTACTCTCTGTTCGAACTCCTTTGAGTAGAGTCTTACCTGTGGTGCCTGATCTGAATTCACAATCTTGTGCTCTAAAAAGAACTTCACAGCCTTTATCACACATTTGACTAACACTTACGAAATTTTCTTTTAGCCCATCTACAAATAATACATCTTGGGCCTTTCCTCTGCCATTCTCTAGGCTGACTGAGCCTTTTCCTTTTATTTTTCCTGATTTATAATTGCCAAAGGTAACATTGCCAAATTTCTTTTCATCAAGAGTTATAAACTTGCTTCTATCTCCAGTCATGTGTTTTGAGTAGCCACTATCCAAATACAACTGGCTTTTCAGATCTTGAGCAGTTAGAGCCAGGTCACACTTATTATCCTTCTTTTTCCACTGGAGGCATCATTTTGTTTGGTATCTTTTTTGAGATGATGAATCACATCCTTTCAGAGGAAATTTGGAAGGCATATGTCCAACTTGATTGCATATACAACATTTGATCATAGTTTTTGCAGAATTGTGAGTATGAACAAAATTTCTTTGATTCATAAACCTCCTTGAGGTTTTGAACATCAATATTTGTCCATACTTTCTACATTCAATAATTTTATGGCAAAATTCCTTACAATAAAAACAATAACCATAGAAATTATTTGCATACCTGATGTAAGGTTGTTTTCTCCATTTGTTTCTTTGAGACAATCTCTTTACTGTTTGCATCTTTTGCTGGTTTAAATTACTCCTCCTTGCATGAAAATATGCAGCAATTTGTCCCTGCTTGTGGTAGACATAACAAGTGGCATTCTTCATAGGAGGGAAGAATCTCCTTTGATGGCTTTCAAATTTGACATACTCAGGGGCATATAAATCTTTTCTTGTTGTTTGAGTATTTCTTTCATTCTTTGTTATTAGAGGATTTTTCTGGGTTCTGTCTCCTTCCTTACAAGTTTCTTCTTTTGTAGGTACTATTTGAGCTGCTTCATCATCCTTCTTTGCTTTTACAAAAATAATCTCTCTATTTTCCTTTTCTTTGTTTTTACTTGATTCTCCTTCATAGCCTATTCTAGTTTTTATCATAAGCAATCTTTGAGCAACCAGAATTTCATTTAACTTACTAGAGCTTGTTGTTTGAGAAGAGTTTATAACCACTTTCCTTTAAGCATTTTCTAACTTCTTCCTGAGAAATACTACTTCTTCCAACTTTTCTTGTTCCTGAGTTTTTTCCTTGATTTTCTTAAGTAACATGTCCTCTATCTTCTTGGCTTCTTCAAGCTCTATCTTTAGCTACATCAGGACTTCTGAATTCTGTTCTTCTCGTACATAATTGAGGAGAATTTCCTTTTGTTTTCTGCATTTCAGCTTGATTCTATCAATCTCTTCCAGAGCTAGCTCCCCTTCAAGGTTGACTTCACCTTCTTCTTCTTCATCTTCTAGCAGGAGACCTTCAAGTTCTTCTATAGCCATCAATAAAAATTCAGAGGTTCCATCTTCACTTGAGAGTTCATCCGGATCTTTAGATGTACTGCTGTCTTGTTGAGCATAGAAGGATTTTCTGTTGAATTTCTTTCCTTTCTGCCAGTTCTTTGATGTATTTTTCTCTGACTCTTGAGCCTGATTCCTTACTTTCTTGTGAGGACACTTAGAAGCATAGTGTCCAACTCTTCCATAGTTAAAGCATTTGAAAGGAATTTTACCTTTGCATTTACCTGATCCTCTATCCAATTTCTTGACAAATTTTTCCTCTTCTTCATCCGAGTAAGAGCATATGTCTTCCTCTTATTATTTCTTCTTTTCTGTTTTAAAGGCTGCCTCCCTCGTACTTGGCTTCTTCTGTGGGAGCCTCATCTCATATGCTGTTAAATTTCCAAGTAGTTGGTTCATGGTCAAGGTCTCCCAATCAGCTGTTTCTTCTATTGAAGACACCTTGGGATTAAACCTGGATGGAAGAGATCTTAGAATCTTTTGCACAATTATACTTTCTAGCATGGTTTCTCCAAGAGCTTTCATATTGTTAACAATTTCTGCAACTTTTAGGAAGAAACTGTCAATGTCTTCATCATCATTCATTTTTAAGTTCTCAAACTGGGCTCTATAGACTTGAAGTTTAGCAGTCTTTACCTTCTTGTCTCCCTCATGGATACTCTCCAGAGTATCCCACATCTCTTTGGTAGTGTCTTTGTGCATTACTTCGATAAACTTTGCTTCACACAATCCATTCAAGATGGCATTCATGGCTTTTGCGTTAGCTACAAAATCTTGTTTGGATTCTTTCTCTGAGTCAGTTTCCTTTGGGGCATATCCTAATTCCACAGCACCCCAAACTTCTATTCCTAAAGACATTATGTATGTCCTCATCCTGATTTTCCAGAAGGCATAATTTGCACCTGTAAAGAAAGGGGATTTATTGGTTGAGCATCCTTCTTTACTAGCCATCCTGAGAACCTAGGATCTCCTTTCAGTTGTTAAACTGGTACAAAGGATCCTGCTCTAATACCAATTGTTGAATTCTTAGTTGAACTGAGAGGGGGGCGTGAATCAGTTCAATACATACATGAGCTTTTTGAATTTTCATCAACTTATTTACAGCTTACTTTTGTATTCAACCTTAGTATATGAACAGTCTTAATATGTTGTAGCAAGTATTAAATTAATGTGACATTACACTTATTATGAGAGCAGTAAACACTAAGCAGATTTGATAAATCATCTCAGCACACAGGCAACACAGATAGAGATAGCAGATATAAGTGGAAACCCATAAAGGGAGAAAACCACATCTTATTATTGTTGTGATGCAAAGGCAGCTCCAACTCCCTCTCACCACTTTTTTTCTGCAGACTCCAACCTATAGGAGGCTCCAACCTCAATTCTGCAAGCTACAACTTGCAAGGAAGCTCCAATTCCCTTCAATTTTCTGCAGCGACCAACCTACAGGAGGCTCCAACCTCAGTCAGCTACAACTGACAGCTATAGGGAAGCTCCAACTTCCTCAATTTTTCACAAGAAATGTTTACTGATTTACCTCAGATATCAGCTCTATTCTGTAGCATCTCTTTATGCTCCTCTCTTCCTTATCTTCTCTGCCTCAATCTTCTATATTTTTCATTCTCTATCCTTACTCTCTCTAACAAAAATCATTTATGCATATCCAGTTGATATTATATATAGAGTTCCTCACATGACTGTTTGTATTTCACAAGGAATTTGGAGTGAACAACCTTGACTCTGTGGCTTCTGTCTTCTCATTCCTTTTCCAACTCATTTTTAAATTATAAAATATGTACCAATTTCAATGTTACAATGGGATTTTTCTTTTTCCTTTGGACACTTGCCTTTGCATCACAAACAATATAAAACAAAATCATTTACATTCAATCACTATGAAAACTCCAGCTCACTAATTCAGCCTCTTGGCTCGCTGCACATTTTTCTTTTATTTGACTGTGTCTTTGTCCCTTTCGGCTCTGTTTGTTTCCTTATTCACTGTCACAGAGTAACGACCATCTATCATGCATATGTAACTGTGCTTTTAATATCAGGCCAATTAATTCTCGGCACAATAATAAAATGACGTTTTGATATGTGCACTTCCGCGGTGTAACTACAGCGCCTTTTATATATAACACAACTTCAGCTCTCAACATAATTATAATAAGTTTTAACATACAAACTACCTTTTTAATACAACTTAAATCAACTCTTGGCGTAATATTAAAAGCCTGTTTAACATATAAAATTCCCTTTCGGGCCCACCATTCGAACTTTTCTTATTCTCTATTGCGATGAGCCTCATCCAAAGATTTCCGATTGCGATTAGGTCTTTTGCGATAGTTGCGATGCGATTAATCGCAATCGAAGATTTCAATATTATGCTCCGATGTTCTTCCCTTACTCCGATGTGATTGATACCTTTGTGATTGTTCCGATTCGATTGATCGCAATTGTATTCTTCCGATTGCGATCGGTACCTTTGCGATTGTTCCGATGTGATTGATTGCAATTGTATTCTTCCGATTGCGATTGGCACATTTACGATTGTTCTGATGCGATTGATCACAATCGCATCCTTGAATGGTATGTTCCGATGTTTCGCTTTAACTCCGATGCGATTGGCATACCTTTAAGCCAGACTTTAAACACACTTGAGTCACCGTGTATAATGAATCGGGTTCGGAACTCAATCACGATCGGAACTTTTCTTAACAAGTTCCAATGCCATAAGTCTCTCCGATGTGATTGGCATACCTTTAAGTCGGACTTCAAACACACTTGAGTCACCGTGTATAATGAATCGGGTCCGGAACTCAATCACGATCGGAACTTTTCTTAACAAGTTCCAATGCCATAAGTCTCTCCGATGCGATTATATGAGCGTCCCACAATATAAGATTCTGTTTGTATTTAAAACCGAACAAACCCTTATGTATTCTTAATTTCTCATCCATAACTATAATATATATATATATATATATATATATATATATATATATATCTATATATATACGCCTTGTATTTTCACCATTAGCACGAGATATTATGATGTATTCAATTCACGGGCCCACATATATTTGATAGACTTCACACCTTTAATTCATTTACATGCCAGCACCCTTTGAACATATAAACCCGCATATAGATGCATTATATAAGATTTGATCTTGATATATATATGTCAATGTATTATAGACCAGCACACACACACACATATATATATATATATACTCCGCATAGATCAAAAGTCAGGCCATGTATTGAACAAAGGCGCTACCCTTTGTTCGATATATATGTATACTTTGCCAATGGTTTAAGACTAACATTGCTCGTCGGGCCCACGATGCATTGTACCCTGCCTTTATATATTGCGCACCATATAAATATCTATGGTTTGGACCTTTGCATATATGGCGCAACATAAATGAGGCGCTGCATATATATAATCTTTATGTTTCCGCTTTAATGTATCCTCCAGCTAGGTAATGATTCTCGGAATAAGTTTTATATATATCTTTCGGCTTGGGTTATGATTCTTGGAATAATATATATCCACCTGCCTGGGTTATGATTCCCAGAATAAGGTTTATATATATACTTTTCCGCTTGGGTTAAGGTTCCTGGAATTGTGTTTACGTATCCTCCGGCTGGGGCAATGATTCTCAAAATAACGGCTCTGTCTCTACATCTGCCTTTCTGCGATAACGGATCTGCCTCTGCCTCTGCCTTTGTCTTTCTGCTTCTGCCTTCGTTGTACCTCTACTGCTCGACCTCTGCCTCTACTGCATGATCGTTTCATCTCTTCCTCTGTATTTGCTGCCTCTGCCTCTACTGCTCTCTGTAAATATTACCTGTTGTCTTCTGCTGTTGTTCTTTTCCTGTCTCTGCATCTTCTGCCTCCTTTGCCATCAATGACAATATTTCCAACAATTTCTATATGGAAATTTGATCATGATGATCGATGGTATGTATATAGTGGATGTTTCCATCACATGTCAGTGGAAAAGGGTGGTTTTGTCTCATTAAGAATGACCAACTATGGCCATGTCATTCTTGGATATAATACACCTGTTAAGGTGTTGGGAAAAGGAAACGCTAGTCTTGGTGATGAGGACTTCAATGCAGTTGATGTGCTACTAGTAGATGGGTTGAATCATAATATTATATGTGTAATTGAGATGATGAATGGAGCAAAGGATGTGATATTTGACTCCAAAGGATGTTGCATCAGGAAGGATAAGTATAAGAGAGTTTTTTCCAAATGAATTAAGACACCATATAATGTGTATTTTTTGAAGGGGAGAGTGATAAGAAGTAAGAAATCAAGAAAAATTTCTTCCTCTTGAGATTCTGAGTAAAGGAGCTAGCGACACTACAGTTTGTTGATCTATGAATATTCATATAAGACTATAGAAGAGCTATGACATGTATGCATAGCCTCAGGGTGATCATATGGTAGTAGGATGGCAACTTGACGAGTATTAACAACATTTAATGTTGGAATGCATTAGGAGGATACATTATTTTGGAAATGAAAGCACTTTAATGAGCATGATGTAAAGACCATATATTTTACATTCTATATCATCATTTTCAGCCATGTACTCTCGATATCAAACCTTGTAACATGTTGTTTTCATTATCTCGTTATTGGTATATGGATTTATAACTACCCCTACCCACATTTACCCTCTTTTATAAGCCCTTTGGATAAATGTGAAGATGAGTGCTAATATGACATGACACGACCTCCAATGTTCCAGTTGAGGAAGAGGGGCCAACAATATAAACACTTACTCACATCCTACACTTCTTGATATACTTTATGGTTGTTATCTCCTTGTTATTTTTGTTCGTTATATGTTGGTGATGAGTATGTTTTATGACAAAATTAATGTACGGCTCTCATCATGTTTTGATTAGAAATTATGTGTACTAATAGATAATAATGAAGCTATTTTGATAAGGAAAAAATTCTTCCTTATCAATCTCAAATAAGTATGAGACCCCTATGCTCAGATATGTTGTGATGACCTATAAATTGTATATTTGTGACATGTTTGATGAAATTCCTGTCATGGATAGCAAGGTTCATATCAAGCACTTGTATCAGTGATTGCATTAGTATCTATGTTTCATGGTTATTATTCCTTTATAGGAGTTTCATAGGGTTTTGGGAAGTGGCCTGAGACCTAGCCCTGAAAAAGTGGCTCAGAATCTGGGGTCGCTGGCACAAAACTACCTAGGAAATTCCATAGTCACTGGAATTCCTTGTTGTGGGAGTGTTGGGAAGGCCTCAGTCACATGCATGGCTTGTTATGGGAGCAACTAGGGGTCTAGGTCAACAATTTTTCCAGTTACCATAGGGGTTTTCCACTTGGAAGGGTTGGTTGGCTCCTAAAAATTCTATAGCATATGTGGAAGATCAATTTGGTTTCATTATGTGGGTTCCACTTCCTTAATTATACATGGGGATTTGAATAACATCATAATAGCCTCTCTTCGCATGTTTACCCCAACCAACCAATTAATTTCGGTAAATATGAAAAGAGAATGTTACATAAACCCATTGATGCTTAAGAATACAAATATTTAAAATTATATAAATAAAATTTAAAATTATTAATATAACTTGATAAAAATTTGAAAAAACTAATTAAAATAAACAAATATAAGAAATATATGTTGAATTATAAAAATGTAAATCATTTTTATAATCCTGCAATACTTGTGTTTTAAATATTTTATACTATATGATCTCTCGTAGCATATATCTAGGATATCTCAAATACCTCTATATTTTTTTATAACAATTTCTTTTAATGTGCTTTAATGATTTTACCATATCTATTATCACTATCAAAATAATTGGATAGTTATTAGATTCAGAAGTATATAAAAAAACGTATATTAATATGTTTTAATGATTTTGTCACATCTATTAAGGCTATCAAAATAATATAATAAAATATCTTTGAGATTTTCTAGATAAGTCAAGCTATATATATATATATATATATATATATATATATATATATATATATATATATATATATTAATTATAATTATAATTTTATTGGGTTAATAACATTAAACAATATTTTATTAATTGTATTATTTTTTAATAAAATATTTTGTTTTTATTATTCTTTAAGTTTATTATAGCTAAATTAAACAACATACTATGTAACACTTGCTATTATAAATAGAGAATTATGATACAAGATATAAGTTATATACCTTTTAAATGGAGTAGTCTACCCAGGCAACGTTTTAGCCCGGACGGCAGTTTTTTGCCGTAATCCGGGCAACTTAAATTCAAGAAATCAGGTACTTGCAAAATACTTAAGTTTAACAACTGCAAACATGATTCTGATGAAATCTTTGCCGGATTTTTTAAAAATCTTTGCCGGAGTCCAGGCTAAAACGTTGCCTGGAAACCACAGCCCCTTTTAAATACCCATGAATGTTTCCACATTTTCCTTTTTTTCGATTAATTTCATAGAACACAAAGTACCCATGTTGACACGCATTGATGTTGGATGTTATTTTTAACAATAAGCATTAAGCCTTTCGGTTATGGGAAATATATGAAAATATGTGTCTTTGCATTTCTCCACTATGTCTTTAAATATTTGCAGGTTAAGGGTTTATGCTTAAACCCAGAAACTTTTTCTTTTAGTTAAAAGATCGTTTAGTTTTCCAAAGAGAGGAACTAGCATCTTTGCACCTATATTCTTTGTTAACTTAATAAATATGCGCATTTCCATATTTCTAATTTTTTTCAATATTCATTTTTATATGATTATAAGTAATATATTATATAGGTTGCATTTTAACAGTTTTTTATATTTACGTAAAAATTATTTTTTTATTATTTCAACCAAAAAAATTAATTGAATAGTTTATATGACATAATATTTGTTGAAGTTTTACAAATGTGGTAATAAGTTAAATGAGTTTGATTATAGAGAAAGTTTTACATGTAAATATGATTAAATTAGAAGAATTTTGAGATAAATTACTTATTGAGAAGTTCTAGTTACCAAATGTAAGTCTCATAAATGACGATTAATACTATATGATTTATTTAGATAGTTTAACTCTTACTTCTTCAACTTTATAATTATCATCTTAAATAATAAGTATAAAATAAATTATTTAAAATTATGAGAAGTTAATTTTAAGAATATATATATATATATAATTTACTCTATGCAAATAATCTTAAAAATAATAATTAATATATTAAATCGTTAAAACCACCTAATATTTAATAATAATAATCTTTAAAATAAAATAAAACATATAAAAATTTAAATGATTAATATAACCCAATAAATTTATAGAATAAATAAATAAAATTAAACTATACTAAATTATGAAAATATAAATGATTTCCATAAATCCATGATACATGTATTTTAAACCTTACCTATATGAGTTAGAAATATAAGACATCTTTTATTTCCCGTGCCTTCTTCTAGAGCTGGAAAGAGAATCGTGTCAGTCACATATGATCTTCTACCTTTCCTTATAGTACTCGCGGCTTTCCTTTCCCGTTGGTTAAGCAATGAAATCAATGAAAGGCTTAATAAAAGAGTTTAAGATTCAATCTCCTTCCAATAGGAAATTAGATATGAATAGGTTTGATACCATATTAAATAGTGACTACTTCTGTAATGAAATGTTTAATAGAAGATTTTAAGATTCAACCCCCTTCAATTCAAAAAAAAAATTAGAGATAATTAAGGAGGATTATATATGCAATTACATGAACAATAAATTAAAAATTTGTACTATAATTATAAGTATGGAATTACATGTCGAGCTATAGGTTATATGTCTTTCAAATACATATGGTTTGTTTTCATTTATTACAAATTCTACTAGTAAATAAATATTTTTCTTATTTTCCTTAATGCATGTTGAGTTAATCTCACAAAACACAAAGTACAAATGTTGACACACATGGATGTTGGATGTTATTTCTAATAATACACCTTATGTCTTTGAGTTATGGGAAAAATATGAAATAATTCATCTTTGCATTCCTTTACTAGGTCTATTTGTAGTTGCAATTATGGCTTAAGGGTCTTTGCCTTGATACTATGTTATCACTCTCATGTCCTTTATGGATCGCTAACTATTCCCTTCCCTTGGCGCTTGCTAATATTCTCCTACCCCTCATGTCAAGATGTTGGATAACTCTAGCAACTTAGCAAATCTAACTCTACTGCACTCAATATGATAACCTACCTCCATGGCTCCACCTTCCCTAGATATCAACCTCAACTACTGCGAGAACCAAAGTTTTCCTTTAGATGTGCCTTTCTTTGTGGTAAATATTTGGGAGGGCCATCTATCATGCCTAGGGACCAAGGATTTTTATGTAATTTGAAGCTCCTTCCCCATCCATCCCAATAGGGTAAGATACAATAGAATAATCCATGTATTTCAAAGATAATGTCCTAATTTTCAAATTCAATGAACCCTTCTTAAATCTCATAGATTTACACAAGTGGATAGCCTCAAATTGGAATCCAAAGAACAAGGAATAAACTTCTATCTATCCTTTTTCAAAATCATTCTTCGACCTAGAATTTGATTTGCTAGAAGAGAGACCTCATCCTTAAATTTGGTCCATGGCCTTAGGGAAAGGTAATTTTATACATGAAGTCTTCGAGTAAAAGATTTAATCCTTCATTAAACACCCAATCTTTTTTCTCAATGTATATTAGAATACCCAAACTCCATCTCCACTTTTACGAATCCGATTCATTGAAAGATAATAGATACGTTATTAGAGGAGTAGAAACAAAAAGAAGACAGATCACCACATTCACCCAAAAATATGAGGGCATGGTTTCAAATAAAGGTTTTATGGTAGAAAACAAGTGAGTTGCTAAATATGAAACTGAGTCTCAAATTTTCAACTATGAGGACATTGCATTTAGGTGTAGATGTTGCTTCAAAATAGGCCATATAGTAGCCCACTTTGCAAAGTATATAACTAAAGCTTGATCTAGAAAACCCTCTAAGATATTGACTTATTGGGATGAGACTTTGGAGGATCATAATTTCATCAATAAAGATCTAATCCCCCCATTGTCAATACTACCATGGAACTGAGGTCAAACCCCCATTTTGTCTTCTCCCTCCCTCCAACCCAACTTTTAAAAAAAAATGCAATGACTAACTTATCACACAAGTGGACTAGAAAAAAAAAATTTGTTTATAAATTCCCATATTTAATTTTTAATAAAAATAATTTAAAAAATGCTACATAATCCTTACTATTTTGAAAATAATAACAATATTTAAAAAAAAACCAAAAATATTATTATTTTAATAACAATAAAAATAAATAAACAAAAACTCTCGATATAAAAATCAAACCCAAAAATACTATTATTTTAATAACAATAAAATAATTTAGAAAAACTCAATATAAAAGTCAAAACCCTTACCACCATTTTAGGCTATCTTACTCAACCCCAACACAATTGTTTCCTCAAAATATATGAAAATAAAAATAAAATTAAAATAAACTTTAAACGGAATTATCTCTATACAAATATTGGATTCGTTGCTTGTGAAACCAATAAAGCCCACAAATAATGTTTTGTACTTCTCTTTTTTCTAAGAGAGAATCCAAGATATGATTTAGTTGCTTTGCTACAAACAATTCGTTTCATGACATTTATATTTACAATTGAATAATATCTATGGTCGATCCATCGACATAATATTATTTAAAATAAAGAATTAGATTTAAACAATTAAAAGTAATAAGTAAATTAATAATGTGTGTATTAGTTATATAGTAGGTAATATAATTTTTTTGTTTGTTTGTGATTTAAACAATGAAATTCAAAGTCGAAATATTTATAGATAAAACCAAAAAAATATAATAAAAATTAAATAATCTATTTTATTTTTAGTTAATTATTTAATATTAAATAATAATATAGCATAACATAATTTATTATTTTTAATTATATAATTAATAATTTAATGAAGTTTTTTATTTATAAATTGTGTTTATGGGTTTTTAATAAGTAAATTAAATTGTTAAAATAATTTTAATGATTTTATTTTTAAATTGTGTTTATTTATTTATTTTTTAAATTGTGTTTATAGATTTTGAATGAGTAAATTGTTAAATTAATGTTAATGTCTATTGATTTTAGTAATGATTTGATTGCTAAATTTATTTTGGAGGTAACATATGCTCTTAATTATTAAGCCCACTTAAGTTGTATTTATGAATTGTTTAAACTAGATTTTTTATGAAACTGCTCAAGTCACTCAGATTTGTCTTTTCCTCAGTCTTGGCTTCCTAACCTAATAAACCAAAGTCACTCAATCTTGTGTTTTTCTCGAGTTTTGGTTTCTTTGCTCATAGAGCTTGTGGCAGTGTCAAGTTTATGGGGTCCTTTTTTGTTTCAGTCGAGTTGGACTTCAGGGTGGGCAATTTTCCCTGCCACTCCTTACATCTTTGTGGATGATACAATATTTATAGTTGGGTTCATTGACTTTCTTATTAATGTCAATCCCCTGCTTTGATTGCATCTGTCTTATGACATTTCTCTAGTGTATATTACTATTGTCCTTGTGCTCTTGTGGCTCCTCGGCAGAGAATGCCAAGTCACAAAGGTGGAATGACAGGGTCTTCTGGGTGTTCTTTCTCTTGTTGGCCGCTTTTTGGGTGGGACTTTATGGAGAATTTTTTTACTCGATTGATTCGGAAGTGATGAAGGAGATTCTCCTTCTTTATTCAAAAGAATTTTGGTGAAAGGTCATATTTTTCAGATGTAGAAGTTGTTGGGGATGACCTCAAATGGACCCCGGATGCAAGGAGATTGGGAAAGCCTCGACTTCATTTTCTACATTTCGTAACATCACATCAAAAAATGGAAACCCTGTTTCACATGGTTCTCCAGAACAAACAGAGAGACAACTACAAATTGTTTACACCACATGAAGATATTAAAAGGATAGAACATCTGGTTCAACCTTGATGACATTGGGATCAGATTAGCAAACATGGAAAAATTTGTAATCTCGGTCTCGGAGACTAAGTCAGACTAAGTCAGCAAAGGAGAAGTATGACAAAAATTGTTTGTAGATTTTATTTGTACAAAGTTGAAACCTCGAAACCTAAATTTAAATTTAGAAAAAAACAAAATAATTAACAAGTTAGTTCAAAGAATTTTTAAATAATAAAATGCACATTACCTTTTAATTAAATTAAAATAAATAATTATTCAAAAAGATTTTAAATAATAAAATACACATTATATTTTAAATAATAATTGATGTAACATGCCAAAATGTATTTATTACCCTAAAAGTTTCCAATTAAACATGATGAAGCAAGAGAAGAGGTCATAGGAACTCTTGAAAAGTGGAGTAATTAAAGCTAACCATAATAGGAACAATAAAATTGAAACAAAATAATAATATTATGGTGGATTTAAATCACCATAAGTAATTTAATTGCAGTAAGGGATGGTGTTGAAGAGTTGTGGTGCTCTAAACTCTTATAGATTTTCTAGTGAACAATAATAATTAGGGTTAGATAATTTATGAAAATAAAAAGCTATAAGGAGAGGCATCAATAATTATAAAGGAGAGTGTGTGTCATAAACCCTCAAGATAAACGCAAGGAAGATAAGGGATTCAGAGGTTGTGTTAGACCAAGGAATAGTAGTAGTAATGTTGAATGCAAGTAGTTAGTAAGGTAGATATGAGTAATGTAAAAGGCCTTGAAATATAATAGCCATGTTGTTGAGTTCCATGATATGTAGAGGAATAAGAGGGAGAATCTCCTTAACCCTTCTCTTGTTGATTTTTATGGATATTATATGTGATGAATTTAAGGCATATAAATGTTGAAAGTGTTAGAGATTAAATATGGTTAAGATATGCATAGTATAAATATATGTAATTTAAGCATATGGTTTACTGAGTATGTGTGTGATGTTGCATGCTGACTTCTAGCGGCAAGTTGTGGTATGTAGTGGTTGTGTGTTACATGTTTGTCTCGTGATGTTGGCATTTATGTCAACCATGTTTACCTAAGGAGTCAACATTGGATTCAATTGTGTTTCCATTGATGTCAATAACCTTGGAGGATTTGTATTTATGATTAGAGGCTTGATGACATGTTACTGAGGTATTTCTGATGTTTGTGGAGGCTCTACAGGTTATGGAGATGCTGCAAAGGAAGATGGATAGGTCATGGAATTGTTGAAGCATTTTGAGAGAGGTTTGGGAACATTAGGGGATTTTTTAGGTCTAAAATGGGCCTTATAAGGAAATTATCAAATAATGGTGGAAATAATAAACTAATATAAGATTACATCATCAAATTTTAGAGGGAAAAAATAAAAAACAATTTTTTCAACTCGTATTTTCAACTTATCTCCCTATGGGTTTGCAAAAATTTCAAGTGGAAACACTTGTTGGATGAAAAATTTGATTCCTCATCCAAGGCGTACCGAGGTTTCATACTTTTGATGGACCCTGTTACAAGAAAAATGAGAAATACATGAAAAACGTGATTGCAATCATGTTTTTTCATGTATTTCTAATATTTTGTGTAGCATTGTCTATCTAAAGTATGAAACATGGGTAACCTTTGGATGAAGAATTAAATTTTTAATCCAATGAGTACTCCCAGTCAAAATTTGAGTAAAACAAAGGAGATAAGTGGAAAGTAAGAGTTGAAAAAATAGTTTTATTATTTTATTATTTTTATTATTTTTTACTTTTTTATTCCAAAAATGGTGAATCATCCCCAATGGTTGACATCATCATCTTGAATCCTACTGGTTCTTGTAAATTTTATTTTGGTTGTGCATTTTTCTTAGGAGGCCCATTTTAGACCTCAAAATTCCCCTAATGAAGGATCTTGGTAACACATGTGAATAAGTATAAATCAAAAAAAAAAAATCAATTTCCCGAATTGTGTGTGCACTCAGAGTAATTCCATGGGAATTTTTTTTATGGTTTTCGCACATGGTATTTGGTTGAATAGTTCGAGGAATTTTTCTCCAAAATATATAAGGTGATCAAGTCAAAGATAATGAGGATTAGTGTTTTGTATTAATTTCATCTTTCATCATTAGTAAAATTTTGGAGTGTGAAGTAAGAGGGGTTAGATAGTGAGTGAATGGTAGACAACATGAGAGAGTAAGTTACACAAATGCATAGATAGAGAGTGGATCAAAGATCAAATTTTCAGCATATGTCAAAGGATGATTGAGTTGGAATGCATATATATGTCTAACATGCTTGTGTTGCAGATTGGATTGCTGGTAGTGGTTCTTGATGTTTATGACAAATCATGTTATTGATCTAAGTATTATTGCAGGGGTTCTATTGGAGATTTAATTATTGTAACTTTTATGTGTTTTTATGCAGAATATGATAAATGTATGCTGCAACTGTTTAGTATCAGTGATTATTGAGTATGATGTTGAGTTTTCTATTGTATGTTTTTGTTGGGTTATTGGTTTGACGAGTAGATTGATAGTATGTGTTGATTGTATTGTAGAAATATATATTGCAGAGATTGGTTGTATTGCATGTTTTTTATTCATTTTTTGATGAGATTATTATATGTTCTAAGTCTAATGTGAAAATGGACGAAATGTGTCTCTTGAGTGCTTGATTATAGAGAGAAGTGCATCTAATATGAAACATTATGAAACATGGTCCATAGTAGAGCTTGAATCTTGGGGCCTCCTGTGAGGCATGTAGTGGCTTGTGTTGATAGGGTGTAGTGGGATCCTTTAGGTAGAGGCCTAAGAAGTTGGGAGTTGTGTATTTCATGCAATGGTGGTTGGGTGAGACTTATTAGGTGTAGTGGATTCAAACATGTGGTGCCCTGTAATGTTAAGGGAGTAGTGGCCTCCAATAGGTGGTGGCTTGCAAACTTCATACATGTAGTGGCCAGGAGCGAGTAGTGGGTCACATGATTGGTAAGCTTTGGATTTCACACTGGTGGTGGATAGTAATCATATGTAAAAGAAATATTTTTATTAACAAGAGAAGAGTAAGGAGTAGAACATCCAACAACGGTTTTATCCCTTTGGATTTCAACCTAAAATCTAGTGTCTCTATGTATGATGATGTGCTTTGATGTGTTGATGTTAATGGTTATTTTCTAACGTCATTGCTGCTCAAGTTGTTTACTTGTTTATGTTTATATATTTTCATATATTATGCTTCTAATGAATGAATGAATCAATATTTGTGAAAAGATAAGCAAAAATTGGTAAAATTGATCATAGAGCACAATATTAATTCACCCCCCCTCTCAATATTATTCAATTCTTCCAACAAGTGGTATTAGAGAGTCAAATTTCCAAAAATTAGTATCATAGACTAGATCTTGGTTTCAGTTTAATCATTGGAGAGTAGATTCTCAGGGTTTTCGTGAAAATTTTACAATTTGTTTTCAAAATGAATCCTCTAGGAGTATCTATCCTCACTGCTGCAAATTTCAAGGTATGGCATGAAAATGTTAAATGTAAATTATTATCTCTTGGATCAAACATTTGGAAGATGGTAAGTGAAGGATGTGGCAATGATCCACTTTCACCTAAAGTGATGCAATAGAATTCTCAAGCGAGATGCATCATTTATGAGAATCTCCATAATGCAAATTTGGAGAAAATAGCAGATCTAAAATCTTCCAAGAAGATTTGGGGAAGATTGAAAGTGTTATTTGGAGGTGATAGAAGCAACATTGGAAAGTTAGAGAAGAAGAAAAATAAGAAGGCTTCTCAAAATCAAGAATCTTGGCCGAAGAATTTCAATCCCCCTAGTACGAATGATGTAGCTAACAAATCATAAAATGAAGCTTTGATAGAACTGAGTGTGATCACATGCAATGAATCTAAAGTTATAAATACTAACGATTTTCTTCTCATTTATTCTTCAGATGGTTCTGATTATAGTAATGTTGAGTTTCCTAGTGAAGATGGTGATGATGATTGTGATAAACTAATGCTACTTCAATCAGGAATATGATCCAACCTTATATGTTATTGAAAATTATCTTTTGAAGTTATTATATTAACAACAACAAGAAAAGATAGAGAAAATATCTTGAGGATCTCTGATGAAAAGGAGGTTAAGCTAAAGGCAGAAGTTTCCATCTTCAAGAAAACGTTATAACAAGTTCTCAGTATTTAAATATATAGCTTCAAGAAGCAAAAAGGATTGAGGGTGTTATGGCCAATTAGCTGAAAGAAAAAGAGGACCAAGTTGGAAATATTGAATCTTAAGTTATCACATTAAGGAAGCATTTCAAGTTTGAGAAGAGGATTGTATCCTTAGAGATTTTTCTTGAGAACCAAATATATCCCATGATCAGAACCGGTCTTAGCTTTCACAAGTGAGAGTCTAGCTCACATGTAGGAAAGAACAATGTAGAACCCAAAAAGCCCATAGAAAACAATAACATCAGAATGTGAAGTAACCAATGAAACAAATAGCAGATCCAGTAGCATCAAAGAAGAAGACCTCAAGGACCACCTACATATATAAGATAAATCTCTCTTAGGGTTAAATATTTTGGTAGATTTGATAGATTTCAAATGATAATCAATAATTATTTTTCTCCTTTGACGAATGATGTAGAGTACTACATATATCACAATTTTGGAAGCATGAAAACCATCTGCAAGAGAAGAATATTCACATCTTATCGACAAAATTTGAAACAATTTGAATAACCAGGAAGAGGACCAACCATCATGTGTATTTGTGTTTTTAATGTTTATTGTAATTCATGCAACCTTTTTTGCCAAAGGAAATCTATTGTAGATCTAGTACATAGATTAGAGGAAAAATTAATCCAAGGTGGAGATATGGAATGAGCAATAGAAAATTATATCTGTTGGCCTCATATCTTGGTCATGTAAGGTGTCATCTGCACCACAATATCAGACACATGGCCAAATATTGTAACCTTTCCATGTTCTTCAAGCCATCCAGTCAAAAGGAGTAGCAAATTTAGAATATACTTGGAAGAAAGACAAAGGAGAGTTCCCAACTAAAGAAGAAACCTATGATGGTGTGGAGGCGAAATGAGGAGAAAAATATCGTGGCATTGCTATATGGAAATTTGACCATGATGATCGATGGTATGTATATAGTGGATGTTTCCATCACATGTAAGTGGAAAAGAGTGGTTTTGTCTCCTTAAGAATGACCAACTATTGCCATGTCATTCTTGGATATAATACACCTGTTAAGGTGTTGGGAAAAGGAAACACTAGTCTTGGTGATGAGGAATTCAATGCAGTTGATGCGCTACTAGTTGATGGGTTGAATCATAATATTATATGTGTAATTGAGATGGTAGATGGAGCAAAGGATGTGATATTTGACTCCAAAGGATGTTGCATCAGGAAGGATAAGTATAAGAGAGTTTTTTCCAAATGAATTAAGACACCATATAATGTGTATTTGTTGAAGGGGAGAGTGACAAGAAGTAAGAAATCAAGAAAAAATTATTCCTCTTGAGATTCCGAGCAGAGGAGCTAGCGACACTACAGTTTGTTGATCTATGCATATTCATATAAGACTATAGAAGAGCTATGACATGTATGCATGGCCTCAGGGGGATCAGATGGTAGTAGGATGGAAACTTGATGAGTAGTAACAACATTTAATGTTGGAATGAATTAGGAGGATACATTATTTTGGAAATGAAAACACTTTAATGAGCATGATGTAATGACCATATATTTTACATTATATATCATCATTTTCAGCCATGTACTCTCCATGGAAAACTACCCATGTTTTAATGGAACAATGAATCTTTATCAACACCATGGAAAAACTACCCATGGATTTATGAAACTATCCATGGATTTATTTATTAATATGAGAAAACTTTCTCTTTTCTTCTTCATCACACATGAAGATATTTCCAGAGTCACTCTCTTAAATCTATTAAGAAAAATACTTAGGACTTGTTATCACTTCATAAATTAAATGAGTACAAAATCTCTTTTTAAAATAAGAGCATTCATCTTCTATTTTCTTGCTTATACAATATTATGTAAATATTAATCTCAAAGAGTTACCCTCTTTGAAACTATTCAAGAAAATCTCTTTTTAAAATATAGAGCATGCATATATACATATGTCTTTCTAAAATGGTAATATAATGCCATTCTTTATCTACTGGCAGTGACATATTTTATTTACTAAGAGAACTAACATAAGTTCTCCATATACATAAAATTTCAAGAGTTATTTTGGTGAAACTCCTTATCTTATCCTTGAACTCATTAAATATTTTCAAGGATTAAACTGCTTAACTCTTCCCAAAATATCGTAATATTGATTACCCACTATCTAGATAGCAGTAGATTAATGTTATAACTTATCTTCCAAAATTAAAATAAAATTAATCTCTCTTTCAATGCACAAGAATCTAGTAAATGTTTCCAGAAGACAATCTAGATTCTTATAATTTTTTTCACATACAAGTGATTTTATTGGAAGATAACACACATAACTTTTATATTTCCTCCACATAAATAAAAAATGAAATTCTTTTTAATAAGGAAATATACTTATTTCTTTTAAGAAAATCTTCCATTTGAACAACGCAACCTGGGTTCTCTTTCACGTTAACTTGGCATGAACTCCATGTGAGTCTGCAATAAGCGATGACAGGCTCGAAAGATCGGCGATGGGAACGTTATCGACCACCCTTTGTGATGAACGGATTGATTGCAGCCGAGGTACTCTCTGCCCTTATTACTCGCACAGTGTATATCCTCGTCTCACTGATGCATTTTGACAAACATATCTTGAACAGTGCAATAGATATCCCACCCATCTCATTCAAGAAATTCTCTGAACATTTTGTGAGCAACCAAAACACCAGAGTGAACAACTCATTCACGCTTTTCCACAAATAGTTTAATGGATTTCATAGTTATCACATGAGCTTCTTCCACTGCATCACCTTCAAAAGGTAGCGAGGGTTAAAACCCCATTCAAACACACCTTCCATTCTTGAGCTGACGAGAAGGTTATTCGGTTGATATAAACACCAGGTCATCCATCCAGACGCAACACAAATCAGTTTTCAAAACGATTTAACAATCCGTTCAACCGTTTCTTGATAGAACTGTCTTGGTAATACATGGTAAAAATAGTTTACGTGGGCGTTACATACTCCCCCCCTTAGGAGAACACCGTCCTCGGTGTGCTTCGCTCACTGAAACTAAACTTATAGTCATGATATAATAATATAAGCAATCCAAAGGGGCTCCTTCCCCTTGGCAATGAGACACTTTCATTTCCTTAAATGCCATTAATTGAAACAATAATGTTTTTATCCATATTCATGAGCATGTATAGTGCAAAGAAAATTTCATTTCCATTTCTACTGCTTATCCCTTATTCAATTCACAAAAGTATAGAAAAATCTCTATACGAACTTACAAATTACTATTGGTATAAATGATGGCTTTTACGCAACCTCTCATCGAATGGTTGAACATCCATCAACACTTCCTGGAAAGAGCCTGTAATGTATGACTAACAATTCAATCACATTAGTCACATATTTTCAATCAAATGAAAATAATTGCAACTAACAAACATTCTTGCAATATAAAGAGATGTTTTAATCAAAGTACTTCCATAAGTACTCAAAGAGAACCAACCCTCTCATCAATGCATCATGTGCACACTGTCTTATCTCCCGCTAAAGACATCCATAGAGTACTTCAAAAAGTACTCAGAGAGCACCTAGCTCTCTTCATCATACCAATGGTCAATCAATGCACCATGGTCATATCCTAGCATCTGCTAAGACATTCAAAAAAATTAGTGATAAAATAAATCAACTTATACATTCAATAATTCATTTTAATATAACACAACTTTTACTTAACTTGTTCCACTATGAGAACTGCAATGGTAAACAAAATGCTCCTCCTAATCCATAGGATAGAGTCATCTTTTCACATCCAGACAATTAATCTTTCCACACTAAAAAGTCTTTATACTTATCTGGAAATTTAGTCTTTCAAGTTGTGGTCCTCCCAACCATCAAGTGAGGATATTACGTCCTCCACTTGCCCCCTAGCTCCAGAATCTAGACAGTGTCACAGGTCAACAGTGGATTCTTCTGCTGTGACATCAGGATGGCCAATCCAGTCACACTCAGAAAAGCCTGGAAGAGAAATTCGGGACAATCCGGTCCAATTCTCCAATTCCAGTCATACTCAGATGTTTTGGCTTTACAAGGGTTGTTGGAAGCTATTTTCAACTGGTCCCAACCAGCTCTAGAAAATACTCTCCCTTTACCAATTTCATAGAACGCCTACTCCTCCCCGAGGATCCAGCTTATCCTCAGAGGAGTAGGTAATTGTCTTTCCAACTGTCCCCAACCGCTTCCTATTATTGGAAACATTTTTACCATCAGCTTAGAAATATTTTCTTTCATTAATTAATTTTTAACAAATTAAATAATTTTCTTTATCAGTGATGATTTAAGTTTTTCTTGCCAAATAAAAGAAAATTAAAACAATTGTCTTTAACTAGTTAATACTAGTTAACTTTAATGAAGTTGTCACAACTTCCCCCCTGGAAGTAACATACATGTGTTGTACATTAAAACATGATTCTTTAATGTTTACTGATGCAATTCACATTGCAATGTTGGCGATGTTTTATTTTTCACAGATTTTCTGTTTCTATTAAGCTACCCATGCTTACTATAAGAAACAATGCTAATCATAAATATGCATTTCTCAAGCACATATTGTCTTATGCAATCATTTTCAATTCTCATAATGTTCTGTTCCCACAAACTGATGTACGAAGTAATTATCATAATCACTTGTTCACAACTTTCAAATAGCTTTAGTCAAAATCGATTTGTGCATATAACTTTAATTAGTTATTCATTCATAACTAGTCAATAGTTTCAATGCATCCATGACGACTCATGCAAACACTAGTTAGTCAACCAGTCATTTAGTTAAGTTTCATAACTTGATCCATTAAGAGACTTCATTCAATTTAGTTTTAACACTCTATCATCTTATATAAGGACTTTCCTCATCTTTTGCATTCATGCATTAGTTTCACACACCATCACTATACACATTCATCTCTTTTAAAGTAGTGCATGGTAACTTAGAAATTTTATTGCATGCAAAAACAATTGCTTCTTTTCAAGCTCAAAATCAAAGTAACTATTTTTCTTTCATGCTTTTATACTTTCTTTCCTAAATAAATAAAGCATAATACACATATTAATCTCATATACATATTCTTATCCGAAAAGAATATATTATAATAGCATTTACTTTTTTAAGAACTCTCTTAAATGGAAGCCAATCTCATGCAATGCCATGTATGTAACAATTCATTTTTAAAAGAATCAACATGCATATGCATAGACTTCTTAAAATAAAATAAAATAAAATACTTATCTTTATTTCATTTGAAGAACTTCTTGCAGTACTCATCCCCATCAAGAAATTCACATTGCTCCTCTACAACAATGTTTTCTTTTAGAAGCATCGACAAGATTTTATAACATGATTAGATAAGACTTAATCAGTAAATAATCAATCTTTAAGTGATCCTTTAACACCTATTCATGTGCATATATGAGATGTGAATACAATGTCACAACATGCTTTCTTCTAACATCTCTACATTAGTGTGAGTAACTAATTATCAATTCATGTCAAATAACTCCCACATTATTATGAGATTTTCCACACACGCACACATCCGTACACAAATAACTATATCTGTTCAAAAATTCCTTTAATGGAAAATGACACAATGTGCATTCGCTTTACTTAAACTTTAACAAAAGAACCACCACTTCAGATTTTTCCTCTGGAACATGCAAATATAATAAATCTAACACATTGGCTATTTTTCATATGCATACAATGCATAAAGATTCTAATCTTAATTTCCCAACATAGTACTTAACATAATCGAGTAGGAAAACTCATGATTCCTCTTCGAAGACACATAACATAATAGACATACAAAACATGGTTTTTCTTTTCCATAAAACTAATGGAATTAAACATAGGAATACATACCTTATTCTCGAAATATTATACCCACATTAGCCATGTATATATTTCAAGGAAACCAAAACATTACTTTAGTTTTTTACATGTAATTCATATTCTTTACCAAAGAATTCTTTTCTAAAGTATGATAACAAAACATGTTATCTTTTTCCACATATAAACTTATGTTCTTTCCGATGAAATCTAAGATGCCTATGCATGAACTTATTCCAAATGAAACTAACATAATAGTTATGATAGCATAAGGTACTCACATACTCAATAGATCTTCTATCCATGCAAAGAACCTTGTTCCTCTATGATTCCACATGCAAGTTTCTCATGCTTTGCTTCCAAGAATTTACCATAGATAGCCTCTTTTATGCATAAAAACTATGCAACACTAAAAAGGTTAACTTAACCTTTAATATACCTAAATCCAGAAGTTGACATAATCCATATAGCAATGTAGTATATTCAAGAGGTTATTCTCTTTAGCCTATATTCATTTTCAAGAAAAGAACTTGGATTCCTTATCATTTAACACATCAGTATGTAGTCCCTTTTAAAGAAAAACAAGCTTCCCATCTTTTCTTAAACAAGATATATATAAAGGCAAGCAAGTTTACTTATTTATGTTTTACTACTGCTCACACCTTTCAAGATACATACTAGTAATCTTTGCAAGAACTCACATGGGTTATTCTCAGCAAAAACTAGCATAGTAGTTTGGTCTTTTACCATGGTATATCTTTCTAAAAGATTATCATATTAGCAATGCTTTATTACTTTCCAAAAGAACTAGCACAATCTTGCATATTAAGTAAAACCACATTTTACTCTATATTTGTCTCTTTCAGTTGCAAGATTTACATGCAAGATTTATTTTAAAAAATATACATATTTCTCTCAAGAAGAATCAAATGTATATTAGTTAAATTTTCAAGAAAACATGCATGTTTCTTCTTCAGGGAAACCAAATTCCCAACTCCTTTCAAGGAAACTTCAACACAACAATAGAAGTTTTACGTACATGGAAAATACATATCCTTTTTTTAAAGAAAGGCTAACTCAACAGCTTTTTACTTTGTAATCAGTGTATTTTCCATAAATGCAATAACTAGTGTTTCTAGAAAAAGAAAGATAATAATACTTATCTCTTGAAACTCTTTGTTCAATTTGGATTAGAGATGCGATGCCTTCCTTCACATACACGCTTTTCATCTTGGATCTCTCAATTTATTTTAGCTAACTCCCAAAGGCGCCAGTGTTGCAACCTTTAGCTCTGATACCACTTGTAACATACACCATTAACTTCACAGGGAAATGTAAGGAGTTAAAAAAATTTATACAAGTTACTCATCATTACATAGAAATTTTAACAGTTCATAGTGTAATTTTATAAATAAGAATAGTAAACTCTCAACCCTTAACAACCTCCATTACAGTATATTAACTTAATACTATATGATGTAACCATCCATTCATCTCATTACTCATATAGTCATCACATAATTTCCATTATGAACCTCATAACAAGAAAGGAATCAATATCATCATCTGGACACAATAATCAATCACATCATTGAACACCAATATACCCTGGAAACCCCATAGGGTGAAAACCAGCAAACGTTTAATTTTATTATTAAACGCTCGTGAGGGTGTTCAGCCCATCACTCAATGGCTTATAAGGGAGACCATCCCTTAACCATCATTTATATAATCTTACAAGGAAATATATGCAATTATCTAGCTTAAAGCCATTATAATAAATATGATACCATTTACCCTCTGGTCTTCATATCTTCAGATCTTCACATCTTGGTGGCATGGATGTACCTACAATGGACCATTGTACATTGGTCCTTCCTGCAACTCGCACTCATCTGCATGAACATTAATCATTTACTTGCCACCAGGACAAGCATAATTTTCCTTTGTACATGACAAGAATAATAATCCTTTGCATATGTCACCATCATCCCCTGCTATGATGCCTTCAACATAAAATGATGTCAAGATTCATAAAGTATTAATCAAACATTTCACATATTAGTACTATAGTAGTTTCTCCATCTACTCATGTATATTTACGACAAGCGAGTATAGTACCTTGACATTCTCCCTTTAACAACACATACCTCATATGTGCTGGTTATAGTCATCACAATTAACTAATGTTTCCGTCGCATAAGCACACATTCCTGCAAGACAATGGCTACATCTCCCAAGTTTTCTTTAAAATAAACTGATACATCAATTAAGATTTTTATACATGTGATTTACATAAATTTAGTCAGAATAGCTAGCTACTTTTAGTGCATGGAATGCAATCTAACATAACAATTGTTTCTTCCATGCATGTGAATGCGTACCGAATTCCAAAAGACTCTCCCTAAGGAGTGCTTACACAACGAAGCACATAACCTCCTTCACGAGTCTTTCCAAAGAAAGTCTCAATGCTAGTGAGCATGTAAACATAAGTAAAAGTACGCAATGAAAAATATAAATCCCATTTTCAAATTATACTAACAATAATATTCAATGTAGTTTTAATACTACAAGCTATCTTTCTACATACATATGTGTATATTCTTTTTCAATAAAATTTAATACATATATTGCAAGTATATGCAAGATCTTCCTCCAAAAAGGAATTAAACATCATAATCATGTTAATATAAAATAATCTCTTAGTTTATTCATCTAAGAAATAAAACTGATTAATTCCTTAAACCATGAATTTATTAAATAACTTAACTTTACCAACACCATGGTAATTTATTCATGGACTTATTAAATAAATAATATTTGCAAACACCATGGTAATCTACCCATGGTTTTATGAAATAATTGATCGTTGTCAACACCATGGAAAACTACCCATGTTTTAATGGAACAATGAATCTTTATCAACACCATGGAAAAACTACCCATGGATTTATTTATTAATATGAGAAAACTTTCTCTTTTCTTCTTCATCGCACATGAAGATATTTCCAGAGTCACTCTCTTAAATCTATTAAGAAAAATACTTAGGACTTGTTATCACTTCATAAATTAAATGAGTACAAAATCTCTTTTTAAAACAAGAGCATTCATCTTCTATTTTCTTGCTTACACAATATTATGTAAATATTAATCTTAAAGAGTTACCCTCTTTGAAACTATTCAAGAAAATCTCTTTTTAAAATATAGAGCATGCATATATACATACGTCTTTCTAAAATGGTAATATAATGCCATTCTTTATCTACTGGCAGTGACATATTTTATTTACTAAGAGAACTAACATAAGTTCTCCATATACATAAAATTTCAAGAGTTATTTTGGTGAAACTCCTTATCTTATCCTTGAACTCATTAAATATTTTCAAGGATTAAACTACTTAACTCTTCCCAAAATATCGTAATAGTGATTACCCACTATCTAGATAGCAGTAGATTAATGTTATAACTTATCTTCCAAAATTAAAAGAAAATTAATCTCTCTTTCAATACACAGGAATCTAGTAAATGTTTCCAAAAGACAATCTAGATTCTTATAGTTTTTTTCACATTGATTTTCTTGGAAGATAACACACATAAATTTTATATTTCCTCCGCATAAATAAACAATGAAATTATTTTTAATAAGGAAATATACTTATCTCTTTTAAGAAAATCTTCCATTTGAACAACACAACCTGGGTTCTCTTTCACGTTAACTTGGCATGAACTCCATGTGAGTCTGCAATAAGCGATGACAGGCTCGAAAGATCAGCGATGGGAACGTTATCGACCACCCTTTGTGATGAACGGATTGATTGCAGCCGGGGTACTCTCTGCCCTTATTACTCGCACAGTGTATATCCTCGTCTCACTGATGCATTTTGACAAACATATCTTGAACAGTGCAATAGATATCCCACCCATCTCATTCAAGAAATTCTCTGAACATTTTGTGAGCAACCAAAACACCAGAGTGAACAACTCATTCACGCTTTTCCACAAATAGTTTAATGGATTTCATAGTTATCACATGAGCTTCTTCCACTGCATCACCTTCAAAAGGTAGCGAGGGTTAAAACCCCATTCAAACACACCTTCCATTCTTGAGCTGACGAGAAGGTTATTCGGTTGATATAAACGCCAGGTCATCCATCCAGACGCAACACAAATCAGTTTTCAAAACGATTTAACAATCCGTTCAACCATTTCTTGATACAACTGTCTTGGTAATACATGGTAAAAATAGTTTACGTGGGTGTTACATACTCCCCCCCTTAGGAGAACACCGTCCTCGGTGTGCTTCGCTCATTGAAATTAAACTTATACTCATGATATAATAATATAAGCAATCCAAAGGGGCTCCTTCCCCTTGGCAATGAGACACTTTCGTTTCCTTAAATGCCATTAATTGAAACAATAATGTTTTTATCCATATTCAGGAGCATGTATAGTGCAAAGAAATAATTTTTAATTAAATAGTTTATATGACATAATTTTTGTTAAAATTTTACAAATGTGGTAATAAGTTAAATGAGCTTGATTATAGAGAAAATTTTACATGTAAATATGATTAAATTAGAAAAATTTTGAGATAAATTACTTATTGAGAAGTTCTAGTTACAAAATGCAAGTCTCATGAATGACTATTAATACTATATGATTCATTTAGATAGTTTAACTCTTACTTCTTCAACTTTATAATTATCATCTTAAATAATAAGTATAAAATAAATTATTAAAAATTATGAGAAGTTAATTTTAAGAATATATATATATATATATATATATTGCTCTATCCAAATAATCTTAAAAATAATAATTAATATATTAAATCGTTAAAATTACCTAATATTTAATAATAATAATCTTTAAAATAAAATAAAAAATAAAATAATTTAAATGATTAATATAACCCAATAAATTTGTAAAATAAATAAATATAATTATGGTATATTAAATTATGAAAATATAAATGATTTCCATAAATCCATGATACATGTATTTTAAACCCTAAATAGAAGACATCTTTTATTTCCCGTGCCTTGTTCTAGAGCTGGAAAGAGAATCTCCAGAGAATCGTGTCAGTCGCATATGAGTTTCTACCTTTCCTTATAATACTCGCGGCTTTCCTTTCCCGTTGGTTAAGCAATGAAATCAATGAAATGCTTAAGAAAAGAGTTAAGATTCAATCTCCTTCCAATAGGAAATTAGATATGAATAGGTTTGATACCATATTAAATAGTGAAGATTTTAAGATTCAACCCCCTTCAATTAAAAAAAATTAGAGATGATTAATGAGGATTATATATGTAATTACATGAACAAAAAATTAAAAATTTGTACTATAATTATAAGTATAGAATTACATGTAGAGCTATAGGTTATATGTCCTTCAAATAGATATGGTTTGTTTTCACATCTTACAAATTCTACAAGTAAATAAATATTTTTCCTATTTTCCTTAATGCATGTTGAGTTAATCTCACAAAACACAAAGTACAAATGTTGACACACAGGGATGTTGGATGTTATTTCTAATAATACACCTTATGTCTTTGAGTTATGGGAAAAATATGAATAATTCATCTTTGCATTCCTTTACTTATCTGTAGTTGCAATTATGGCTTAAGGGTCTTTGCCTTGATACTATGTTATCACTCTCATGTCCCTTATGGATCGCTGACTATTCCCTTCCCTTGGTGCTTGCTAATATTCTCCTACCCCTCATGTCAAGATGTTGGATAACTCTAACAACTTAGCGATTCTAACTCTACTGCACTCAATATGATAACCTACCTCCATGGCTCCACCTTCCCTAGCTATCAACCTCAGCTACTGCTAGAACCAAAGTTTTCCTTTAAATGTGCCTTTCTTTGTGGTAAATATTTGGGAGGGTCATTAATCATGCCTAGGGACGAAGGATTTTTATGTAATTTGAAGTTCCTTCCCCATCCATCCCAATAGTGTAAAATACAATAGAATAATCCATGTATTTCAAAGATAATGTCCTGATTTTAAAATTCAATGAACCCTTGTTAAATCTCATAGATTTACACAAGTGGATAACCTCAAATTGGAATCCAAAGAACAAGGAATAAACTTATATCTATCCTTTTGCAAAAGCATTCTTCGACCTAGAATTTGATTTGCTAGAAGAGAGACCTCGTTCTTAAATTTGGTCCATGGCCTTAGGGAAAGGTAATTTTATACGTGAAGTCTTCTAGTAAAATATTTAATCCTTCATTAAACACCCCATCTTTTGTCTCAATGTAGATTAGAATACCGAAACTCCATCTCCACTTTTACGAATTCAATTCATTGAAAGATAATAGATATGTTATTAGAGGAGTAGAAACAAAAAGAAGACAGATCACCACATTCACCCAAAAATATGAGGGCATGGATTCAAATAAAGGTTTTATGGTAGAAAACAAGTGAGTTGCTAAATATGAAACTCAGTCTCAACTTTTCAACTATGAGGACGTTGCATTTAGGTGTAGATGTTGCTTCAAAATAGGCCATATAATAGCCCACTTTGCAAAGTATATAACTAAAGGTTGATCTAGAAAACCCTCCAAGATATTGACTTAGTGGGATGAGACTTTGGAGGATCATAATTTCATCAATAAAGATCTAATCCCCCCATTGTCAATACTATCATGGAACTATAGTCAAACCCCCATTTTGTCTTCTCCCTCCCTCCAACCCAACCTTAAAAAAACAATGCAATGAACCACTTGTCACACAAGTGGACTAGGAAAAAAAATTTGTTTATAAATTTCTATATTTAATTTTTAATAAAAATAATTTAAAAATTGCTACATAATCCATACTATTTTGAAAATAATAACAATATTAAAAAAAAAAACCAAAAATATTATTATTTTAATAACAATAAACAAAAACTCTCGGTATAAAAATCAAACCCAAAAATACTATTATTTTAATAACAATAAAATAATTTTGAAAAACTCTCAATATAAAAATCAAACCCCTTACCACCATTTTAGGCTATCTTACTCAACCCCAACACAATTGTTTCCTCAAAATATATGAAAATAAAATTAAAATTAAAATAACCTTTCAACGGAATTATCTCTATACAAATATTGGACTCGTTGCTTGTGAAACCAGTAAAGCCCACAAATAATGTTTTGTACTTCTCTTTTTTCTAAGAGAGAATCCAAGATATGATTTAGTTGCTTTGCTATAACGTCAACGCGGTTGTGATTGCCAACTGTACGATACAAACAATTCGTTACATTGAATAATTTCTATGGTCGATCCATCGACATAATATTATTTAAGATAAAGAATTAGATTTAAACAATTAAAAGTAATACGTAAATTAATAATAATATGTGTATTAGTTATACAGTAGATTATATAATTTTTTTTGTTTGTTTGTGATTTAAACAATGAAATTCAAAGTTGAAATATTTATAGATAAAACAAAAAAATATAATAAAAATTAAAAAATTTATTTTATTTTTATTTAATTATTTAATATTAAATAATAATATAACATAACATAATTTATTATTTTTAATTATATAATTAATAATTTAATGAAGTTTTTTATTTATAAATTGTGTTTATGGGTTTTCAATAAGTAAATTGTATTGTTAAAATATTTTTAATAATTTAATGAAATTTTTTATTTTTAAATTGTGTTTATTTATTTATTTTTTAAATTGTGTTTATAGGTTTTGAATGACTAAATTGTTAAATTAATCTTAATGTATATTGATTTTAGTAATGATTTGATTGCTAAATCTACTTTGGAGGTAATACATGTTCTTAACCATTAAACCCACCTAAGTTGTATTTAACTAGATTTTTAATTATGTATATCAATTTAGTCGCACTAAAAAATCAATAAAATACAATATATATAAATTGTGTGAACAAATTTTTTTACTATATATAAATTCTACACACTAAAAATATCTAATAAAATACACTGATCATGGAGAATTTACAACTTAAAATTGTAATTCCAGCAATTCCTTGTATCATCATAGGACAATTTTGATTGAAAAAGAATGTCAAAATGCCGTACAAAACCTATAACAGATAGATTAGAGTGAAATCATCAACGATTTGAGCAAAATTTGGTGAAAGGGCCTATAAGCTGTACTGTGACTTCTGTATGAGAATGGTTTTGGAGACGATTCCATTTTCCGTTGCGTCACATAATTCCAGTAAGAATATTTATGCACATAAGTTCTGTAAGTCAGACAAATTAGGGGGCTTTTAGGTAAAATGGCTCGGTGCTGACTGGTTCAATAATATGGAGTTGTCGTCTGCCCACATTGTTATTCAACGTTACGTAAAGAGTAGTTGTGTTTTAGTGGACTTCCTCCTCACATGATTAGTTTAAAGATCTTTCTTTCGCAAGCCCCCATGTCATAGAAAGTAAAGAAATTGATTTGTTTGAGAAAACAAGTTTCATGCTTCAAATTTTATTTTTTCCACTGGTTCGACTCTGGTCAATTCCTTGCGGTTGTAAACAAGTTTGTTCAACTTTCTTGATTATTTTTCATTATTGATTCGGATTTGACAAATGGAAAATGCTATGAGTTTGGGACTCCAGCGGATTGTAACAGGGGCGTTCATGGCGATGGCGATGAAGATGAAGATGAAAACATTAATGAGCACAATATTACTTACAGTATGCCTGTGTATCCGTATGCCCCTCTCTGGGGCTGATCCGCACATTGATTACGTTTGGAGTGGTTGTGGGAGTAGCGAATATGGAAACGGTAGCGCATTCCAGAGTAATCTAAACCAGGTTTTGGAATCACTGGTGAAAAATGTTTATGCCACCGGATTCAATATTGCTAATGTTGTTGATAATGGGCAAAATAGCAACTGTACGGTTTATGGGCTTGTCCAGTGCAGGGATGATTTAAATTCCTCGGATTGCCAACAGTGCGCATCCACGGCGAAATCCAGGCTTGTTGACGGATGCCAAAACACTTCCGGATTCATTCAATTAGATGGTTGCTTCTTACGTTACGACGACCATTCCTTTTACGGCAATTATAGTGACAGTGAGCCAGGAAGCTTTCTCTGCAATACCCTGACCAGCAGTCAGTCACAGCAGTTCTCAAATACTATTAAGGCCATGCTCCTAAATATTGCCGATGAAGCGGCGCAAAGTCCTAAACTTTTTGCTGCAGATTCAGCCGCTGCGCCCTATAATTCGACGGAGGATATCTACAGCATAGCGCAGTGTTGGAGAGATTTGTCATCAACAGACTGCGGATCGTGCCTGAATTTTGCCCTGTCACAAATATCTGGATGCCCAACTGGCGCTGTTGGCTCTCAATCCGTATCCATGAACTGCTATTTGCGTTCTGAGCTTTACGCATTTTTCAACACTCTTCCTGAATCTGAATCCGGTATTTTCTTCATACAGTTTACAATGATAAGGATAAGTACTGGTTTTGTAATGTTTTTTCTTCTGTGAATTAAGTTGTAGGCAATTTTCTTATGCAAATTTGCAGGAGGCAAAAGGTCTAAAGCGCTTGGAATAACTCTGGCCGTGGTAGCCGCCACGGTTGGGTTAATTGCGGCGATTGGCCTTTGCATATGGAAATTTTGCTCTCCTCGAAAATTTTGGAAACAGGTTTCTCTTACCAGAGGTATCATTCATTGTCCACTTATTAGCTTGTGTTTTTCCAAATGATCACTTTTCTTTTGTGTTATCATTTTCTTTTGCTTATAATTTTTAGGAGTTGTTTATTTAGGTAATAGAATAGATAGTGTTTGAATTATAGATGGTGGAAATGGATTTAGCATTATCAAAAATTATTAAGACACCCAAAAATGTGATTTAGATTTTCAAAAATCTTTGATCTTACCCGAATTTTTGTGGGTTTTTTAGACTACAATACAACTAATTTTCATAGGCATAATTTAATGTACAGAAAAAATAATTTTTTTAACCAGAATTCATTAAAAATTGACAATACAATTTTAAGATTTTGGTTGTTTAAAATGCATTTTTGAATGCAAAAATCAATTAAGCACCCTAAAAAATTGTTCTTTGAAAATTTTATTTACAGATTTCTCTAACCGGAAGTGTAATTCATTGTGCACTTCTTAGCTTGTGTTTTTATAAATGATCACTCTTCTTTTAGGTTATAAGGTTATTTTTATAGGCATAATTTAATTTATAGATAAAATAACTTTTCACAGGAATTCACCAAAAAATAGCAATATAATTTCAAGATTTTTTGTTATTAAAAATATATTTTTGAATATATAAATAAATTCACCACCATAAAAAAATATCTAGTGCACTAGAATCTATAAGTGAGACTACACTATTTTTATATCATTACCTGTTTTGCAAATATTTTGGAATATGATGGATGTAAATATTTTGGAGATCACTAGACACCTAGATCCTAATAGCCACTCATAAAAATTAACATAGTCTTTGGGTTTTTAAATAGATTACATTTGAGATAAATATCATTGATTATGATAAATCTGGAGATCAACGTGGTCCCAATCACTTTATGTTCAATTCCATATAAAAATGTTTTGGTCAACAAAATTACATGGGTAACTAACTTCAGTGTTCACTGACATGGGTAACTAACTTCACTGTCCACTAGTTATCTAGGACACATTTTCATATACATGATTTATCAACTATCTCACGTGATAGTTCATAATATCTTCCTAAAGTTAGAATAACTTTAAGAAGAGAATATCCTACTACCCTAATACCTATCCTAGTAGTCCATTCCACACTCCATGAACAAGTACACTACATATAGATTTTATTAGTAATCCATTCCACACTACATAGACAACTGCACTATATATATAAAGCCTTAAAACAATGCATACTCTTACAATACATATATACCTAAACAATGAGTTTTACAACTTCTTAGAAAAATATAAATATTTGTGACCAAAACTCGATTTTCAACTCTACACTTACTACCCTAGTACCTATCCTAATAGTCATCCCACACTCCATAAACAACTGCACTACATATAAATCTTATTAATAGTCCATTCCACACTATATGTGCAACTATACTACATATATATCTTATTAAAGTCTTAAAGCCTTAAAACAATGCATGCTCTTACCTAACATATATACTTAAACAATAAATTTTACAACTTCTTAGAGAAATATAAATAATTGTGCCCAAAACTCAGTATTCAACTATACACCTATTACCTATACATCTACTCACCCTAGTACCTATCATAGTGGTCCATTCCACACGAATACCTATACATCTACTCACCCCACTACCTATCATAGTGATCCATTCCCCACTCCATAAACAACTACCTATCATAGTGATCCATTCCCCACTCCATAAACAACTGCACTAGTTATAGATTTTAATCTTATTAGTGGTCCATTCCACACTACATGGGCGACTGCACTATATATATATATATATATCTTATTAAAACCTTAGAACAAAATGCCTGCTCTTACAAAACATATATACCTAAACAATAAGTCTTACAACTTCTTAGAGAAATATAAATAATTCTGTGACCAAAACTCGGTATTCACAGATCACTAGCTTCTTCACTAAACTTCAACAATCAAATTGATAAGAACAAAGTTAATGGTTTTACTTCATTCCATTTATATCTAATTCAAAAATGTTTCTTAATATTTAGTATCTGAAGTCTGTTTCTCCCTGAAATCTGAAGTCAGTGTTTCGTCTGATGGCTTGTAATTGTTCCGCAGGCCAGGAATGGGAAATTAACTTATCCTCTAATATAGCAAATCCGGAACTTATATTCAAGTACAGTACTCTGAAGGAGGCTACAAGCAATTTTAAAGCAGAGAATAAGCTTGGTGAAGGGGGATTTGGATCCGTTTTTAAAGTGAGCGTTTAACATTCAATTACTTACATATTTGGAGGCAGCAGCTCGAGTAGTATTATTGAAGAATATAAATAATTTTGAAATTCATTGTTCTGCTGCAGGGGGTTCTCTCAGATGGCAGAGAAGTTGCTGTTAAACGACTGAAAATAGGTTCAAGGCAAGGAGATGTTGAATTTTTAAATGAAGCAAATCTCATCAGTCGTGTCCAGCACAGGAATCTAGTCAAATTGCTTGGTTGCTCGGTTGAAAACTCAGAAAGGCTACTGGTTTACGAATATCTGCAGAACAGTAGTCTCGACATGATTATATTCGGTCTGTTTTTAACTCTTTAACTGCTTAATCGCTGCATTGATCCTTGATTTGTTGAAATTTGTGTATGTAGCTTGCTAATATTTTTACGGTCTGTGATGCAATAATTGCAGACATAACAAAACGCCATTTACTTGACTGGCCAGCGAGGTATGAAATCATAGTCGGAACTGCGCGTGGGCTGGCATATCTTCACGAGGAGTCTGAGATTCGGATCATTCATCGAGATATTAAAGCAAGCAATATTTTACTGGACAATAAAAACAGACCCAAAATAGCAGACTTCGGTTTAGCCAAACTCTTTGCAGAAGATGAGAGCCATGTCAGCACTAGAGTTGCAGGAACTCTGTAAGAATATTTCTCTCCTGATGTCTCTCAACTTTATTTAATAACTTACAATATATGGACTAGGTAATTGAGAGAGGTTTAGATTATGGAGATCTCATCTACATGACATTGTGCAGAGGTTACACGGCCCCTGAGTACGCCTTACGCGGACAGCTGACAGAGAAAGCAGATGTATTCAGCTTTGGAGTTCTTGTTGTTGTTCTTGTTGATATTGACCACTCAGGCATGGAGATTGTATGACACAGAGAAAGCATTAGGACTTATGGATCCCACATTGGAGGACAGTTCTTCGTGGGAGGAAGGGACTAGGGTGATTAAAATAGGTCTTCTGTGCACTCAAACATCTGCAGCGTTGAGGCCTTCAATGTCCCGGGTGGTGTCGATGCTCACAAGTGAGAGAGAATACCTTCCATCGCCAATTAGGCCTGCTTTCATAGATCTGGATTACGTGGCACATCTTGACACACTCTTAGATATCCGTGCAGCAGTGGATCCTCCATCAGACATGTTAGTGTCGAGGTGAAAATCAGAAAGTCTAGTCACTAAGTTTTATTTTTGGCGTAAAAATCAAATTATAGTTATCAAACTTTAATATTTTGAGTGTTTTAAAGATTTTTGATGATACTGAACCTATTTTCATTATCAAAAATATGATTCAAACACTGCTACGACAAGATTTTTCTGCCTCCGTAAACAATTCCTTATTTTTATGTCCACTTATTACAAGAGAGAATTACCTAATTTTGCGTCACTCCGTTGCACATTTAAACTGTCAAGTCATGTATTTAAATTCAACCACTCAAATCAGTGGGCACCGTTAATGGTGTTGGAGTTTGTATATTGTGGTTGCTCGTAATTTTTTTAAGGTAAAAATACATTTTTGATATTTTTACAATTAAAAAAACAATACAATCTCTTGCAGTTCTATAGTAGTTTATTTGATTTTTAAAAAATATTTAGTATTCAAAATATGTTATATATAAAAAACTTAATTAGTAACTTGGAAAAAAAGTTAAAGAAATTAAAAGAAAAACTATCAATAACACACCGTTGTTGAATTCCAAACCAACACAAATGTCAAAATCTCCATGTAAATCTTTCTTTGAATGTAAATCCGCTGCCTTTTAGTAATAAAGTGGATTTGAAAATCATTAAACTGTTATTGTAATTACATGATATCCTTTTCCATGATTGCAAAACGACAGATGCACAATTTCATAACTTCAATGTTATCAATATAAAACACAGATTCGAGTTTATTATTAAAATATTTTCTTAGCAAAGAAAAGTTTGTAAAATTTATTATTAAAATGTTTTTATTGAACATAAAAAGCTTACTTCTAAGTATTCGTGGTGTGTCCATGAACTCCATAATAAACTAAACTTCAGGAGACAAATATTGATTGCAAAGTATTCATTCTGTATTCAAAAACATTAAACTCGTAAAAGATTGATTGCAAAGTATTCCTTCCGTATTTGAAAATATTAAACTCTTAGAGAGTATATTAGTGAAAGTGGAAGAGGCATATTCCCCGATGGGGTGACTATACGGGAACAAATTTTCGGCAGGACAATTTTAAGATGTCAAATATGATGACGAGGCTCTCCCATGACTTGCATTTTCTGATTAGCTTTATGATTTGCATGCGTGTGTTTTTTTGTGGGTAAAGGAATGGCTTCCTATATTAATAAATTATAGGAAATTAAATGTGGTGGAGCAGTAGAATGCAGGATTTAAATGTAATAGTGAAAATATACTTTCCCACCACATTTAATTTCCTATAAATTAGGATTTATTAGTTGTATTTATATATAACCTTGCATGGAATGCCCGTGGTGTCTCCACGCCTCATGTAGTTTGAGTGATCTGTCTAGATATTCCCAAATTAATTGCTTGCAAGCTCGAACTCGGTGGTTTTGTTCGCTACCACTCAAATCAGTGGGCACCGTTAATGGTGTTGGAGTTTATATATTGTGGTTGCTCGTAATTTTTTTTTTAAGTAAAAAAATATATTTGATATTTTTACAATTTAAAAAAACAATATATTCTTGCAGTGGTATAATAGTTTATTTGATTTTTAAAATATATTTTATTTTATATTCAAAATATGTTATATATAAAAAAACTTAATTTATAACATGGATATATTCTTGCAGTGGTATAATAGTTTATTTGATTTTTAAAATATATTTTATTTTAGTATTCAAAATATGTTATATATAAAAAAAAAAAACTTAATTTATAACATGGATATTTTTTTTTTAATTAAAAGATTTAAAATTATTATAAACACACTATTGTTTAATTCTAAACCAACACAAATGTTAAAATCCAAATAAATCTTCCTTTGAATGTAAATCTATTGCCTTATAATAATAAATTTGATTTGAAAATCATTAAGCTCTTATTGTAATTACATGATATCTTTTCTCCATGATTGAAAAATTACAGAAGTACAATTTCATAATTTCATTGTTATCAATATAGATTCTGTTGGATAGGTAGAAGATTTAAGCACATAAATAACACAAGTATTTCACACAAAAAACAATGAGCCGCGACTCTTCAATTAATTTTCAATCACTCTAAATCACAATGAACACAATGAACCCGGTGAAGGGTATTTAACCTAAACTGACATGCAAACACTCTCACATAAGTCAACTTGATCAACTCTCAATTAAGTCACTCGCCAAATTTATCTATCACTCAACTCAACTCAATTAATTTACTTAAATGATTGTGTAACAATGCATGCCGGAGGTAATTATATATTTTAACACTCCCCCTTAATTACGACCACTAAACTAAAACATAACTCATGACGACTCAAACATTCCTGCTGGTCTATGTCTCAGCTAGGCTTAGAACACCCAAGTTTCTTTTGTGAAACTTAAACAAATCTATTGCAAATGGCTTTGTAAATATATCAGCCAATTGATCACTAGATTTACAAGGCTTCAAGTGAACTTCTCCATTGCTTACAAGTTCTCGAATAAAGTGATATATAGTATCAATATGCTTGCTACTTTGATGAAACACATTATTCTTAGATTATGCAATCGTTGATGTGTTGCCATTGTAATCTCTGTTGATCCTTGTTGTTTCTACATGAGTCCATCCAATACTCTTCTTAACCATACCGTTTGACATGTTGCTGAAGTCATTGCTACATATTATGCTTTCGCTGATGATAGTGTCATAATGGGTTGTTTCTTAGATGCCTATGCTATGAAACCTGAACCAAGATGAAACACATAACCAAATGTGCTCTTTCGATCATCCAAACTACCTGCAAAATCACTATTTGTGTATTCAATAAAAATTTTCTTTTCTGTACTTGCATACATTATGCCATAATCTCTAGTTCCTACTATGTATCTCAGAATTAATTTTCCAACACTCCAATGTGTCCCTTTTGGAATCTCCATCAATCTGGAAATCAAACTCACTCTTTGCATAATATCTAGTTTTGTAGCTGTAAGATACATAAGGTTGTTGTTGTCAATCCTAGAGACAACCTTGAGTTGTGAAAGACCAGTGCCTAGGACATCTTATATAGCAAGGAGTAGCATGATATAACAAGGACAATTAGCAGAACAAGGCTCTTTTGCTATTTCTGTTTTAACAAGAAAAATCAATGTAGATGGGACCAGAATATTCACAAATTCAGCATAATGAAAGGAACACTGTAGAGGTAAGGAGTGAATTCTCAATATAAATGTATCAGACAACTCAAAGACAGCTTGCCCTAAGGAGGGCTGGATTCTAAAAATGCTTTACAGAGATTGAAAATCAGACGACATTTGCTGTGTAGAAATATAGAAGGAATACTAACTACTAATGAGATGAAATTCCATAAACATATCTGAACATGAGATGGGCTTAAGATAATAAGAATCCATACGTGTCCATAGCTTTCAAAAATAACATCCCATAGCATTTAATATAGAAGAATCGTGGATGAAGTTGAAAATGAAATAGCATATCATGACTAAGCCATATTTAAAGTGCTAGACAGGTTTAGCATGAGTATCGATTGTGATAAATTCATACCAGAACCAGTGAGCCGCTCGCATTCTAGAGCATGATACAAGAAGGATGGAAATAGTGAAATGAACAACTACACTATGTCAATAAGAAAGAATTACAAACTATAAAACATCAAGACCAGAATCCTCATTAAAGGTAAAACTCCTTATCGTTGAGACCCAACGGGCTCTTCACATTTGTATTAAAACTTCAACAAAATGCATACAAGAAACTCTTTCACAACAAATTCTTTAGAAAATCTGTAACCCTTTTTTCTCTTTAGTTCTTGCTTATATAGAAGCCTCAGAAACATGAGTGAGAAGATATTTTTGGGAAAAATATCTTCCCCGCGTGCTGGAAATCAGTTTGAGGTCTCCATCAAAAATAACCAAAATTCATGATGAGGAATAGGGGCATCTCATCATTGACAGTTAGGCTCACGACTGTTTTAAACAAAAATATTAAATAACATTTTCTGACATAAAGTAAAATGCAGGAGTGGAAGGTGAATTCCACTCGAAATTTAAAAGTAACAAAATAAAATGGAAGTAAAAGGCCACTAGGGCCTAATCAAGAATTGTTCACTGACGAGGTGGAGTTGAGGCGGTCGCTGTCACAGATGGCAGAATTTTGGCGGAGAGGAATTGATTTTCCTCTGATGTGGCAGTAGAGGCTTTTCTGCCTGTAGATCTTCATGATTTTCTCTAGTTCTGATTTAATTTGGAGGAGGGGATTTTGATAATCAATCTTAGCTGAAATCCCAAAATTGTCTTCAATCTTCTATTTCTGCAGTGGCAGGTCTTTGACACTGATACTTTGACTGCTACTACAATAACCTCTCGGCGTTCCGAATCACAGTGACCGTGATTGTGGAACCTAGAGTGAAATCATCACTCTGTAACAACCCTGTACAATACGATAAGCTCATCAAGAAATCCAGGGAGTGGCGGAAGGAATGTTTTGGAGGCTTGGAGGAATGGTGGGACCTGGTTAAGGTAGAGGGTGATTTAATGTGAGCCGTCGGATCTCAGGAGGAGATCAATAGTTGGGATCATTTGGTGGAGTTAATGGGGACAACGGATGAAGATAAATGGTGGAATGCGCGATACATTGTGGGCCGTAGATCTGGATCAAACGGACGGTCACGATTGGATCAGCGGATCGCAATCGAAAGGGATGTAGGGTAACACCTTTAGAATTTGTGATTGGCGATGATTGAGCGCCAGCCGTCCGATCTGGGACAGGATCGACGGCGGAGACTCAATCGGCAGGGAGACGAACGGAGGGTAAAGGAGTGGAGCGGGAGAAATAAGGACCATCAGATCAAAGGGAAATCGACGGTGGAGATTACAATCGGAGGATCGCAATCGGGGAGGGCAGCGGGTGACACATTTAAAAAGTTGCGATTGTGATCGGTGCGGTGGTGCGATGGGCGCGAGTGGGGCAAGCGCTGACCGTTAGATCTTAAAAGATCGACGGTGGAGATTGCTTCAAAGGGCCGACAGACTTAACACTATCGCATCGGGACTTTCATGGTTTACAAAAGAAAAAGACGTTTCCACTCTGATTCTCCGATAGAATTCGCGCCCAGGCCTTAAGCGCTTAGTCGCGGGTGCGGGGCATATGGGGAAGTGGTTAAGGGGGCTGGCCGAAAAGGGGCTAGGCCTGATATATGAAGGAAAGTGGGTTTTTGGCCTATTTTTAATGCATTTTAAGGCCAGAGGAGGCATTCGGTAAAGGGAATAAGGGGTTTTAAGCCGAACAATGGTAATTTAAAAGGCTTAAAAGGGGATTTGGGGTGATTTAAAAGATAAGTGGGGAATTTAGAAGGGGAAGAAGAATGATGAAAATAGAGGCTTAGAGGGAATGAAATAAGAGGGAAATGGGGCCTTTTTGGGCATTCTTCTTCACAAACAGAGAGGCTTCAAAATTGGGAACAACGGTGAGGATTCCCCAAAGGAAAAAAGCACAAGGAGGCTTCCAGGATGATGTGTTTTCAGAGGGAATGCATTTCTTGAAAGCTCAAAGGCAGTTTGACCCCCTTTTTTCTTGTCAAAAAATTAATAGGGGGCTAACATGATCAACATTGGCTCCACCTGGGGACGACACGTTCATCCTTGGGCATGTCGTGAACTTCACAGACCACCTGTTAATCTTCTGTGTGGACACCACTCTTCAACACTTTTTATTTTTTTCTTCATGATTCCTCATGACACACACATTATTCAAACAAAGATGAAAACATAAAAATAATGTACAGTATGACACATCAGGCTCTCTCGGCCTAAATAAGAACTGGAAGTAAGGTTTGAGGAACTGACCGTTTACAGGGGCATCGAGCAAGTCTCCCTGTAGAGTTTCCAACCTGAAGGTGTTGTTGCCTCCTTGTTCCACAATTTTAAAAGGGCCGAACCAGAGTGGGTCGAATTTACCATGTTTCCCCTTTTCAACTCTTCAAATATCCCATATGAGCACTAAATCCCCAACCTGCAATTTCCTGTCCTTGGCATGCTGGTCAAAAAGGTCCTTCATCTTCTCCTGATATTTAGTTAGTCTCTGACTTACCTGGTTCCGTGTTTCTTCTAACTCTACCAGCTGATTGATCCTCCTGGTCACATCATCGGGTTCTTCTTGACATTCTTTCATGAATCGGGCTACTGGTAAGGCTAACTGTACAGGGAATATTGCTGCCCTCCCATATACTAATTCATATGGGGACCTCCCGGTTGCTCTCTTGCTAGTAATCTAGTTGGCCCATAGAGCGAATTTCAACTGGGAATCCCAATTTTTCTTATTTTCGTTGATAGCCTTCTTCAATGCCCTCACCGGGGTTTTATTTGAAGACTCTGCTAGGCCATTACCTTGTGGGCAATAAGCTGTAGAGTGACCTAGTGCAATGTTATACTGCTGGCAGAAGTTGACAAACTTTGCAGGCTTAAAGGCCTGTGCATTGTCGGTCACTATCTTGGGAGGGCAGCCAAATCTGGATATGATATTTTCTTCCATAAATTTCATTACCACAGCATCTGTTGCATTCCTTGCAGGTATAACTTCCACCCACTTTATGAAATAATCTGTGGTAGTTAATATCCACTTATGTTGACCACTTGATGAAGGATGTATTTCACCGATAAAGTCAATTCCCCATTGTTGGAATGGTTCATCCACGTGAACAAGGATCATGGGCAGAGGTGCCAACTTCTGTCTTTCAGCAAACCTTTGGAATTTCTCACAAGCTCTAACCCGGGCAAACACATCTCCAAAGAATTTTGGCTAGAAGAAACCAGCCTTCAGGATTTTGTGGGCAGTGGCCCTCCAACTATAATGACCTCCACAGATTCCTTCATGAATTTCGGCCATTATACTCTCAACCTCGTCTTCTGTGAGACACAGGAGCAGAATTCCTGAGGGATCTCACCAGTACGGCCGACCATTGGGAACCACGTACTTCTATGATCTCAACCTTAGTGTTATGTATTTAGCTTTATCACAGCTAGGAGGGCAGCTGAGTGTTAGAAGATATTCCACTATCTCTTTGTATCATGGGCTGATGAGGTACTTCATATGTGTCTTTTGAGTAGCTATCTCTACTACCTGTTGCTCTTCTTTCTTCTCAGACTCCTCATTTGCTATCATGGACAGATTTATACCTAGAGCCTGACAGTTTGACTCGGACAAGATTTTGGCTAGCCCTTGTCCCTTGATCTGTTTGGTAGGGCGGATGTCTAGATCATACTCTTGTATTTTGGCAATCCATTTCCCTCTTTTCCCTTCACTATCTCCTTGGATAAGAATATCTTTTACAGCTGCTGTAGGGACAAACACAGTGATATGGGACTGCAAGACATATATGCGAAATGCTTTAAGAGACTTCACCAAGGCATATTCCTTCTTTTCTAATATGTAATATTTTAGCTCTGCATCACGGAGCACCTGATTGAAGAAAGCGATGGGCTGCTCATACCCTTCTTCATTTTTCTGCAATAAAACTCCTGCCACTGTATGAGGTGATGCAAATGAAAAGATCATGAAAGGTTTGGCATAGTCTGGTCCAGCCAGCACAGGGGCTTCAGCAAAGGCATTTTTTATCCTAGAAAAGGCTTCTCGTGATTCTTGGGACCACTTTACCTCATTAATTTTCTTCAACATGTCAGTTATATGTCTAACTATCTCAGCGTAGTTAGGGATAAACCTCCTTAGAAAGTTAATGCACCCTAGGAACACCTGCACCTCCTTTTTATTTCTAGGAAGAGAAATGCCATTTATAGCTTCTACTCTCTTAGGATCTATTTTTATCCCATCTTTGGTTACAATATGTCCCAAAAGCTTACCCTCTTCTAATGTAAACAATGAATTTTGTGGATTAAGAGAGAGACCATACCTTCTGCACTTCTCGAAAGTTCTACGGAAGTGTTCAATGTGCTCTGCATCATCTTTTGAAAACACAGTAATGTCATCCAGATATACCACCACAAACTTATCTTGCTCCCCAACGAAGGAAATATCCATGGCCCTTTGAAAAGTGGCCCCTGCGTTGATCAACCCAAAAGGCATCCTGGCATACATAAACATACCCCATGGAGTGGTAATGGCAGTCTTCTTCTGATCTTCTGGTAGTATAGCCACCTGATTGTAACCCAAGAAACCATCCATCATCGACATCCGAGAAGCTCCCACCACTTTCTGTAGGATATGATCCATTTTGGGCAGTGGGTAATTATCTTTTAAGGATGCCCGATTCAGATTCCTGAAATAAACAGAGAGCCTTATTTCTCCATTATTTTTCCAGACAAGGACTAAATTTTCCACCCATTCAGAGTACCTCAATGGCACAATTATTTTGGCCTTCAATAACTTCTTAATTTCTTTCTCTATGGAGGGGAGCAGCAGAGGGTTAATTTGTCTAAGCTTCTGCTTGTGCGGCTTCGCATCTCCTTTCAGAGGAATTTTGTGTTGCATGATGCTGATATCGAAGGTTTTTAGGTCCTGATAAGACCATGCAAACACATCTTTGTATGACTGGAATAATTTCTGGTAGAGCTCTTTATACTCCTCTGGGACTTTCTTGGATAACTTCACAATTTTGGGGTCAACATCAGTACCAAGGTTAAGATCTTCTACCTGATTTTCCTCTACCACTTTGTTCAGCTGCAATGGGACATCATTCCTGTTAAACAACCTTTCTAAGGGCACTATTCCTCGGGGTATAACGTTCCCTTTTAGTTGTAGAACTTTATGGCCAGCTAACTTTTCTTCCCATTTCTCTTCTGAAGTGTTTTCAGCCTCTTCTTCACAAGCATCAATATCCATGTTGGAAAATTCCCCTACTGTTTCCAGGAATATTTTCACTTGTTCTTCATCCTCAAACACCTGCCAGTGCTTTATGTTATCTGGGATTGATGGCCGATAACGTACCTCTATTTCATATCTTAAGAGAGGGTTTTGAGGTGGACGGAGGTACTGCAGCCACTACAAGGGAGTCTGCCATCCTATTTTGTTCCCGGGGCATGAACTGAATATTAAATGCCAAGAAAAAATTCTCCACCAGATCCCAAACTTCATTCCTATAAGCCCTCAGCCTAGGATGTTTGGTTTGACACTGATTCTTCACTTTTCTAACCGCCAGTTCCAAATCTCCCAGAACCTTTAAACTCTGTATGTTCATGCTCCTGGATGTCTGTAACCCTAACATAAGTACTTCATACTCGGTCACATTATTAGTGGCTTCATACTCTAGCTTGAGAGACAATGGGACCCATTGGCCTGTAGGAGAAACCAATAATACCCCAGACCCATTACCTTCTCTGGAGTTTTTTCCATCAAAATGAAGTGTCCAGATTCTTGCTTCATGGCTCTCTATGGACTGCTCGGTCTTTATTTGGCAGAATGATGGTTCATAAGCGTAATATTGATCTTCTTCTAGCATCAAACACGAGAAATCTCCATCCTTACTATAAACTGGAGAATTAACTGAGTTGTCAGCCTTGGTAATTGTCTTGACAAATCTAGTTTCTTGGTACAACCTCCTCTCCTGGCCACCAAAAATCGGGATAGTAGCATAGGTCAGGTCCAACTTGATTGACCCACCAATTTTAGTTCCCCAGGACCTTGACAGCAACATGCCAAAGCGAGCTGGGATGTCAGCCACCATGATGTCCATCACCACACTTTTTGCTGGGATTTGGGCCAAATTGATCACCAAATCCTTGATCATACCCAGGCATTTAACTTTTTTGGAATCAAATGAATAGAGGTCCTTATATGGACGGGTGATTTGTAATCCTAGTTGTTCCGTGATCGATAGGGGCAATAGGTTATGGGAAGCTCCTGAATCTAACATACAGTTATGTAACAATATGTCATGAATTACTAAGGACACATAAAATGGGGGAGTAGAAGCATCTAATTCCTCAACATGTGGGCCAAATACAACCATAGGTCTTTCTTCTTGAAGGTTCATACTGTCTAGAATATGTGCTACTTCTGGCGGAAGCATAAAGGATGTGACCTGGGACTGATATGTTGGTTTCTTCAACAATTCGGTCAAGGGGACTGGGATTTTGACCTTCTCAAGCTCCTTTTGTAAACTGAAGACAGAGGAGGACTTATCTACTAACATCTCTTTTGACTCTTTGCTTTGGACAAGGGGTTTGACTTCCTTTATGACTGACTTGACATTAGGGGGAGTAGCCATTTGTGAAGAGGAAGGAATTTGATCAGCAGACTGCAAAGATTCGTTAAGAGGTCTCTTACCTTTGTCTGCGGTCCTTTAAGCTGTTGTCTCCTTCTGAGCAGATGCTTCCTCATGAGGTGTGTCTTCCTCTTGATCCTGAGTGTGAGTTCTCTTCCTGGAAGATCTGAGGTCATATCTTCTATTAAACTGTGCTTTCATGAAATCGAAAAACTGCTTGCAATATATGTTGAATTATAAAAATGTAAATAATTTTGATAATCCCATAATAGTTGTGTTCTAAATATTTTATACTATAAGATCTCTCCTAACTTATATCTAGGATATCTCAAACACCTTTATATTTTTTTATAACAATTTCTTTTAATGTGCTTTAATGATTTTACCATATTTATTCTCACTATCAAAATAATTGGACAATTATTAGATTCAGAAATATATCAAAAAAATGTATATTAATATGTTTTAATGATTTTGCCACATCTATTAAGGCTATCAAAATAATATAATAAAATATCTTTGAGATTTTCTAGATAAGTCAAGTTAGTTTTATATATATATATATATATATAAATTATAAGTTCTTTTTGTTAATAACATTAGATAATATTTTATTAGTTGTATTATTTTTTAATAAAATATTTTGTTTTTATTATTCTTTAAGTTTATTATAACTAAATTAAACAATATTTTATGTAACACTTGTTATTATAAATAGAGAATTATGATACAAGATATAAGTTATATCCCTTTTAAATATCCATGAATTGTTTCCACATTTTTTTTTTCGATTAATTTCATAGAACACAAAGTACCCATGTTGACACGGATTGATGTTGGATGTTATTTTTAACAATAAGCATTAAGCCTTTCGGTTATGGGAAATATATGAAAATATGTGTCTTTGCATTTCTCCACTATGTTTTTAAATATTTGCAGGTTAAGGGTTTATGCTTAAACCCAGAAAAACTTTTTCTTTTAGTTTTCCAAAGAGAGGAACTAGCATCTTTGCACCTATATTCTTTGTTAACTTGATAAATATGCGCATTTCCATATTTCTATATCTTTTTCAATATTCATTTTTATATGATTATAAGTAATATATTATATAGGTTGCATTTTAACCGTTTTTTATGTTTATGTAAAAATTATTTTTTTAATATTTCAACCAAAAAAAATATTTTTTAATTGAATAGTTTATATGATGTAATATTTGTTAAAATTTTACAAATGTGGTTTTAAGTTAAATGAGTTTGATTATATAGAAAATTTTACATGTAAATATGATTAAATTAGAAATTTTTTGAGATAAATTACTTATTGAGAAGTTATTACAAAATGCAAGTCTCATAAATGACGATTAATATTATATGATTCATTTAGATAGTTTAACTCTTACTTCTTCAACTTTATAATTATCATCTTAAATAATAAGTATAAAATAAATTATTAAAAATTATGAGAAGTTAATTTTAAGATTATATATATATATATATATATATATATATATATATATATATATATATATATAATTTTAAAAATAATAATTAATATATTAAATCGAATTACCTAATATTTAATAATAATAATCTTTAAAATAAAATAAAAAATAAAAAAATTTAAATGATTAATATAACCCAATAAATTTATAGAATAAATAAATATAATTATGGTATATTAAATTATGAAAATATAAATGATTTCCATAAATCCATGATACATGTATTTTAAACCCTACCTATATGAGTTAGAAATAGAAGACATCTTTTATTTCCCGTGCCTTCTTCTAGAGCTAGAAAGAGAATCTCCAGAGAATCGTGTCAGTCGCATATGAGCTTCTACCTTTCCTTATAATACTCGCGGCTTTCCTTTCCCGTTGGTTAAGCAATGAAATCAATGAAATGCTTAATAAAAGAGTTTAAGATTCAATCTCCTTCCAATAGGAAATTAGATATGAATAGGTTTGCTACCATATTAAATAGTGACTACTTCTGTAATGAAATGTTTAATAGAAGATTTTAAGATTCAACCCCTTTCAATTAAAAAAAAATTAGAGATGATTAACGAGGATTATATATACAATTACATGAACAAAAAATGAAAAATTTGTACTATAATTATAAGTATAGAATTACATGTCGAGCTATAGGTTATATATCTTTCAAATACATATGGTTTGTTTTCACATATTACAAATTCTACAAGTAAATAAATATTTTTCCTATTTTCCTTAATGCATGTTGAGTTAATCTCACAAAACACAAAGTACAAATGTTGACACACATGGATGTTGGATGTTATTTCTAATAATACACCTTATGTCTTTGAGTTATGGGAAAAATATGAAATAATTCATCTTTGCATTCCTTTTCTAGGTCTATCTGTAGTTGCAATTATGGCTTAAGGGTCTTTGTCTTGATACTATGTTATGACTCTCATGTCCCTTATGGATCACTGACTATTCCCTTCCCTTGGCGCTTGCTAATATTCTCCTACCCCTCATGTCAAGATGTTGGATAACTCTAGCAACTTAGCGATTCTAACTCTACTGCACTCAATATGATAACCTACCTCCATGGCTCCACCTTCCCTAGATATCAACCTCAACTACTGCTAGAACCAAAGTTTTCCTTTAAATGTGTCTTTCTTTGTGGTAAATATTTGGGAGGGTCATCTATCATGCCTAGGGACCAAGGATTTTTATGTAATTTGAAGTTCCTTCCCCATCCATCCCAATAGTGTAAGATACAATAGAATAATCCATGTATTTCAAATATAATGTCCTGATTTTCAAATTCAATGAACCCTTCTTAAATCTCATAGATTTACACAAGTGGATAACCTCAAATTGGAATCCAAAGAACAAGGAATAAACTTATATCTATCCTTTTGCAAAAGTATTCTTCGACCTAGAATTTGATTTGCTAGAAGAGAGACCTCATTCTTAAATTTGGTCCATGGCCTTAGGGAAAGGTAATTTTATACGTGAAGTCTTCCTGTAAAATATTTAATCCTTCATTAAACACCCCATCTTTTGTCTCAATGTAGATTAGAATACCCAAACTCCATCTCCACTTTTACGAATTCGATTCATTGAAAGATAATAGATACGTTATTAGAGGAGTAGAAACAAAAAGAAGACATATCACCACATTCGCCCAAAAATATGAGGGCGTGGATTCAAATAAAGGTTTTATGGTAGAAAACAAGTGAGTTGCTAAATATGAAACTCAGTCTCAACTTTTCAACTATGAGGATGTTGCATTTAGGTGTAGATGTTGCTTCAAAATAGGCCATATAGTAGCCTACTTTGCAAAGTATATAACTAAAGGTTGATCTAGAAAACCCTCCAAGATATTGACTTAGTGGGATGAGACTTTGGAGGATCATAATTTCATCAATACAGATCTAATCCCCCCATTGACAATACTATTATGGAACTATGGTCAAACCCCCATTTTTTCTTCTCCCTCCCTCCAACCCAACCTTAAAAAAAGAATGCAATGAACCACTTGTCACACAAGTGGACTAGGAAAAAAAATTTGTTTATAAATTCCCACATTTAATTTTTAATAAAAATAATTTAAAAAATGCTACATAATCCATAGTATTTTGAAAATAATAACAATATTAAAAAAAAACCAAAAATATTATTATTTTAATAACAATAAACAAAAATAAACCAAAACTCTCGATATAAAAATCAAACCCAAAAATACTATTATTTTAATAACAATAAAATAATTTAAAAAAACTCTCAATATAAAAATCAAACCCCTTACCACCATTTTAGGCTATCTTACTCAACCCCAACACAATTGTTTCCTCAAAATATATGAAAATAAAATTAAAATTAAAATAAACTTTCAACGGAATTATCTCTATACAAATATTGGATTCGTTGCTTGTGAAACCAATAAAGCCCACAAATAATGTTTTGTACTTGTCTTTTTTCTAAGAGAGAATCCAAGATATGATTTAGTTGCTTTGCTATAACGTCAACGCGGTTGTGATTGCCAATTGTACGATACAAACAATTCGTTACATGACATTTATATTTACAATTGAATAATTTCTATGGTCGATCCATCGACATAATATTATTTAAGATAAAAAATTAGATTTAAACAATTAAAAGTAATACGTAAATTAATAATAATATGTGTATTAGTTATAAAGTAGATTATATAATTTTTTTGTTTGTTTGTGATTTAAACAATGAAATTCAAAGTTGAAATATTTATAGATAAAACAAAAAAAATATAACAAAAATTAAAAAAAATATTTTATTTTTATTTAATTATTTAATATTAAATTATAATATAAAATAACATAATTTATTATTTTTAATTATATAATTAATAATTTAATGAAGTTTTTTATTTATAAATTGTGTTTATGGGTTTTGAATAAGTAAATTATATTGTTAAAATAATTTTAATAATTTAATGAAATTTTTTATTTTTAAATTGTGTTTATTTATTTATTTTTTAAATTGTGTTTATGGGTTTTGAATGACTAAATTGTTAAATTAATTTTAATGTATATTGATTTTAGTAATGATTTGATTGCTAAGTTTACTTTGGAGGTAATACATGCTCTTAACCATTAAACCCACTTAAACTGTATCTATAAATTATTTAAACTAATTTTTTTTTGAGTTGTATATATCAATTTAATCGCACTAAAAATTCAATAAAATACTATATATATAAATTGTGTGAACAAAATTTTTTACTATATAAATTCTACACAGTAAAAATATCTAATAAAATACACTGATCATGGAGAATTTACAACTTAAACTTAAAATTGTAATTCCAGCCATTCCAGCAACTCCTTGCATCTGTAAGTCAGAGAAATTAGGGGGCTTTTAGGTAAAATGGTTCCGTGTTGACTGGTTCAATACACTACTACACCAAGGGCATTTTAAGACATTTGTTTAAGACAAAAGAAATCTTTTGTCTTAAAAAGTCACTTTTTATTTTAGTTATTTTATATTAAAATTTAATATCAATTGAATTGTCTTAAATATAAAATTTAAGACAAAAATAGTGTGAGACAAAAATAATTTGAGACAAAATTTTCTATTTAAGGCAAAAACAATTTGAGACAAAAACAACTTGAGACAAAAAATTTAAGACAAAAGTATTTTAAGACAAAAGTATTTTAAGACAAAATTTTATATTTAAGACAAAACGAATTTGAGACAAAAATATTTTAAGACAAAACTTTATATTTAAGACAAAAGCAATTTGAGACAAATATATTTTAAGACAAAAGCAATTTGAGACAAAAATATTTTAAGACAAAATTTTAGATTTAAGACAAAAGCACTTTGAGACAAAAATATTTAAGACAAAATTTTAGATTTAAGACAAAAGCACTTTCAGACAAAAATATTTAAGACAGAACTTTATATTTAAGACAATGGCCACTTAAGACAATGACAATTAAGACAAAACCCATTTAATATAGTTAGCAATTAAGACAAAATCATTAGCATTGGGAAGTTTTCATTGAAATATCATGGGTGGATAGTGGATAAAATTATATTTTTTATTTTTGAAAATTGATATTCAAACCACATGAAATTTAATCATGTCATATTTATTTCTTTTATATTATATTTTTCTTTTTTCATTAAACCACATTCTAAAAATTTAATAAATAAATAGATAAAAAAATATTATTTTTAGGTTGGCAACTCGAGGGGGTCTGAACTTTGAATCTCGTGTTTTAACCATAACTGCTCCAACACTAATATTCTTGGGCATATTATGTTTTTTCCTGCTAACCGCTCCAAATACAACCTCTAAGAACTAGTAGGGTCCAAGGAAAAGAGCTACAAGTTCCCCAAATCAGATCTACATTTCATGGACAACTACATTTCCCCCAAATGTCCTCCACATATTTTCCTTGGTGTATTGGAGTTTGAAAAATACATAGAATGCCACAAGTAATCATAATCATAAGACTCAACTTTCCCAATGACTGGGAGGCCTTAAAAATAAAAAAACATCTTAATTTATGCCTAAAATTACTAAAATTTCCTATCCCAAATATGAATTTAGAAATTCTACAAAATTATAGGGCAACAAGGAAACCAACTTCCTCTTCCAAAAATCTCTAAGACCTTATGGAGGACAAATACAAATTTTGAAATAAATTGTTGAAATTATGCTCTTGCATCAACAGCTACCAATGTATCCTTGTAGGCCACCCCCTTTAACAATAGTAATACCAATGTCCTTTACCAACTAGAAGGAACTCCTTACATAATTCTCTCTTAGATCCCCTTAACCCATTGCAATGATTGTCTTTGATGCCTACCTAGTTGCAAGCACATTAAGAAGCAATGTAGCATATTGCTGGTTGAGGATTTCGATAAGTATGTGATTTTGTTGACATCTTGTGACTATCTCATATGTGAATATATAAAATCTTGGATGCTTGTCACCCTGACACTATAACATGACTTAGTATTGCCTATCATACTGTGTCACTCCCTCCTCGAGACACCTAGAACTCGCTAACACTCCCTGTCACACACTCTTATTCATTCATTTATGAATTTTGACCTAGTGCGCCTCTGTTATGTTTTCCTGACACTCCCTAACACTCCTTAGCACACATTGGCACACCTAGGCACTTGGAACAACTTTGTATGCTTCCCTAGCACTCTAACATGCCTTGGCACTTCCTAGAATACCGTGTCACTCCCTTCTTAACACACCTGGAACTAGCTTATACTTCATTTCCATGCATTTTAAACTAGTGCCCCCTTGCATTTCACTGACACTTGGCCCTCACACTCCCTAGCATGTGTTCATGCCACACCCTAGCACCTGCCACATCTTGGCGTGCCTATCATGCCTTGGAACTTCCTAACATGTCTTAGTACTTCTAGGAATTCCCTGACAAACCTTGGTATTCCTTAGCTTTCATGTCATCATAGATAACCTTGCTTTTTTTGTGACTTGGGAACCCAACCAAGTCATTGGAAAATCGATGGTGTGCCCAGCCCGAAGTTTCCCTTTGTTTGAAACTACTTTGTCCAACCCTTTATGTAACCATAGGCTTACCTCCTACAAGTCTTATTCTGACCTTATCCTAACACACTTTATCCTTGAGACACTTGGAATTCGTTGACACCACTTGGCACACACTCTTATTTGTTCATTTCCATGCATTTTGACCTAGTTCTCCCTTGCAATGTCCTGGCACTCCCTAACAGTCCTCAACATCCATTGACACTTTTCTGGCATGTGTTAGCATGCATTTTCATTCCTTGGCACGCATTGACACTCCTTAGTTATCATGCCCTCACAATTACCCTTACTTTTTTGGAACTTGGGAACCCACCCAAGTCTTGCCTTGAATATAACAACTTGACCAAGCTACGATTACTACAACTAGATTGCGCCTTGTTCACCTAAGAAATGACTATAACCCATCACCCATTTAACCCCCTAAACGCTAAACCCATAAACCATTTAACCCCATAAACCCTTAACCCCTAACCCCTTAAACCCTAATTCCCGACCCCTAACCCATTTAACCCCCTGTTGTACATATTAACCCCTGCATTTAAAATTTTGGTCCGCTGCCTCATTCAAATCCATTTCACATCTCTGTTGTGGCTTAAAATCCTGATGCTCCCGCTTAATATTACCATCCCTGCTCAGAAAATACGCTTTTCCAAAGTTAAAAACCCATAATTTAGATTTATCGGGCCCAGTCCTAAGACCTTAGCCCCCCCATGCGTTAACTTCCATATGTCCCGAGCGCATAACCATGTGCCGGAGAGGAAGGGGCTTAACCATAATGATTTCGGCGCAATTGCAACCGTCAGATCCGAAGCCAATCGACGGCCCGCTATTAGACCATCCGTGGTGGCCCCCGCGCGTAGAAAACCGGCGGATTAATTCCGCACAGCTTTGGACGGGTCGGTGGTTTTGAACCGAAGGCCAGCGATTCCATTGAAAACGTGCCACGCGTCTTTAGTACGGCGTTTCAAAACCACTTTTCCGCGCGTTAAAGTTTGTACAATGGTCGGGCAGCGGAATTCATTTGAGCCGTTGGATCCGCTGGCCTCAATCCGACGGCAGACATCCTCTGGAACCGCCCGCCCGTTAACCAGTGTCCATTACGTCCTGTGGCCCACCATTACACCGCTCACATCGCCTCCGAGCCGTGGATCTAATTCCAGGATCCGACGGACCATAAATCAGTCTCTCCGTCTGTTGACTCCGCAGCCACGTCAGTTCGCCACCTGTCCTTCGTACATCCACACGTCATCATCCCCTGCATCCATACGATTCCTTCCCTGCCGTATATATATGTGTTTCTCATTCATATTCACCGTTTTCATTTGTGCATCGTGTTCTAACTGTTCCACGCGACGACTACACCCCGCCTGTTTACCAAAGTTTCCACCATTTTTCCTCCGCCACCTTACGTATCCTTGTCATATGGCCATGCCTGCGATGTCATTACCGTCTCCACCTCCTAGCACCTTGCTCCCGAGTTTGGTTTCTCTAATGTTTTTGTGGGTTTTGCAGGTTTCAAGATGATAAAGAGGCCTCATAATTTACCGCCTCCATTGCAGAGGTCAAGAGCACATCAAAAGACGTATTTTGCTGGCGAAATTTAAGAAAGAAGTCGAGGGTAGTTGTGTGGAATGACTATCATTAAAGAAAACAAAGATATGAACCTACAAAACCCTCCAGAGAAAATCAAGGGACGCTTCGCCCTGCATTAAAGGTCCAGGATTTAAATTCAAAGTTAAAGGCTGAGAGTACAGTACACAATCGCAGGCTATCTCAGGGTTTTACGGCAGCAGATTTTCCTTCTTTCAGTAAGAGGCAGAAAATTGTATATATTATTATTTGTGTCTTGTTCATGAAGACATTTTCATCCTCAGCATTTATTTCTAGAGGCAGATTGTAAAGTACAGTCATTTATATTCATTCATTCATAGAGTGGGCGCGAATCCTTTCTGCCATTTTGTTCAAATTAAGTCATTAAATGTGCTCCATCTACCTCCTTCTCTATAATTCTCTATGTTTTCTATAAAAACCCAGAAATAAGACATTAGGGGGGTTCCATATTTCTATCAGCAGACTGTGCAGTGAAAAGGCTTTTGTATACATTTTGTAATATTCCTGTATGAAGGTTCAGAGCCCGTAGGGTCTCAGTGAGGAGGAGTTATAACTGTAATGAGGATTCTGGTCTTTGGTATCTCACAGTATGTAATTTTCTCTTATGTGTTAATACAATATCTCATTTCATGCTATTTATCTTCATGTATCATGTTCTAGAATGCGAGTGGCTCACTAGTTTGCAGTAAGGATTCATCCTTGTTGACGCCCTTTCTGGAATTAGTCAAGCGCTTTAAATAAGCCTAGTCATGATATACTGTTCCATGTTCACCTTATCCATATTTTCTGCTATATCAGTTGTCTTAGGAGGGTGCTTTTAAAATGCCAGGATTGTGTATGGATTCTTGAATTGGCAAGCCCATGCATGGTTTTGTTGTATATCTGGGTATCAATCTAATCTCAACTGATATTCTCTTATTATTCCTCTCACTGCATCCACTTTCTGATATTTGATTTCTGTGGCATATTATTTGAACTGGCCCTCTTTACAGTGAGTTGTCTCTCAACTGTCTGATGCCTTTGTATTGGAGTTTTTCATGATGTGCCTACACTATTCTTATCTTTGTACCAGCTTCTGAGAGAGATTGGTCCCATTCTAAACTAATTTCCTTGTTCAACAAGAGATAGTAAGTGAGCTTTTGGATTGACAACCCAAGCTATATGAAGAGCTCCTTGCTATATTAAGATGTCCTAGGCACTGGTCTATGGCAACTCTAGACTGTCTCTAGGGGGTGAAAAAATTGTCCACAACATCTTTCTGGCGCCGTTGCCGGGGACCGAATTTAAGAATATTAGTTTCCCTGGGCCTCGACAAATTGTTTTCACTCTCTAATCAGGTGAGCACAGAGAGTTGAAGAGTTGCATATCTCTCACCTTGGCGACTCCACTGGTTTTATTTGATAAATTTATTGGTAGTCCTGGCTCCTCGCAAGCCACATTTGAGGTCAGATACATCTCATTCAAAAGCATCTTACGTGTCTGACCCAGAGAAGATCATTCATAAAAAAGTTTGGAAGGAGAGGAAGTCAGCTTGTGCTGAAAATCCTGAATATTCCGTTGAAGATTATCCACCCTCTTCTTCTCAAGAGATCAGAACAGAAAATCCCGAATTTTACTCAGAAACTCCATGTAGAGGAAGTACTTGGATTGAAGAAGATTCTCATCCTACTCCCGAGGTTGAGGAAATTAAAGAAGTCACAGAAGTAGCTGCTGTTAACCATGAACTATTCCCATCCACACCTCAGGCTTTTGTGCAATATATTCCCATTGTTATTCATACTCCACTTCCTCCTACTCCTCTCCCTTCATTTGTATCTTAGACTGTTGTACAACCCCCACCTCCTCCAATGGCTAATGTTCCTGCTTTTCTATTGAAAAAATATGCACCACTGGCCTTACCCCAAGTGCTAAATGATATGCCACAGGATTACTTGAAGATTCTGCCAAGATTCAATGGTGAAAACGAAGTTGATGCTCAGAAACATCTCGAGACTTTCTGTTCTTTTGCAGAAAACTTAAATGTTGAACATTTGGATGTGGTCTTGAGATTATTTGTGCAGTCTTTGGAAGGGGAAGCCAGAAAATGGTTCAAGACATTGGGAAACCGTTCAGTGACCACCTGGGATGTCATGGAGAATGTTTTTCTCAGGAAGTGGGGAGAAAAGAAAGATCATGGTCAGTGTCTTACTGAGTTTAATACTATAAAGAAGAAACAAAATGAAGGGGTATCAGAGTTTATTAAAAGATTCAACAAGCTATATTTGAGCCTGCCTCCTGAAATGAAGCCCCATGAAGCTGCTGCAAAGATAATTTTTATAGCAGCCTTTGATTTTGATTTTCGATTCTCACTGAGAGAAAGAAAACCTGCCACTTTAGATGATGCACAGTCAGATGCTCTGGAATTGGAAGCAAACTTTGCCTCCACTGGGAAATTAAAGGGAAAAGCTGAACAAGAAACTAGGAGGAGAGGCAAAGAAGAGGTTTCCACCTCTAATCAGGAAAAGGATTCAGACAGGATGGATGAAATAAGCAAAATGATAAAGAAGATGGTCAAGCTTGAACTGGAAGCTAAAAATGCAGCTCCCAAGAATTTTTACAACGCTCCAAATAGAGGATACAATCCCCAGTATAGAAGACCACCATTGCAGATACTGCCGAGAGAAGCAAAGGAGCAACAAGATCAGGTACCACATCCACTGTACCTGGAAGGACTAGCAGATGACTCCACTGGAGACGCAGCTTATGGATTAGAAGATTCAAATCTGGCTTTTTCAAATAATGATGATATGGAATGCCCATTGAAAGACGAAGAAGAAGAAGCAGAGATTGACCATTATTGTAAGCAATTTGCTGATTTCATGCAAGCACAATTCAATGTAAAGTATGATCTCAAGTCTTCAAGGAAGAGGACCAGAAATCAGGATCAAGAAGAGGAGTCACCTCAGAAAGAAGCAACTGCTCAAAAGGAATCAGCAACAAAGAGAAACACAGAAAAAGGTAAGGGTCCTCTAAATACTCCCTTGCAGCCTAATGATCAGATTCCTTCTTCTTCAAAAATAGTCAGTCCTCCTAATGTTGAGCCTGTGTCGAAGGAAATTAAATCTTCAGCTGAAAATAAAGAGTCAAAAGAAGTAGTGATAGAAAAGCCCCCATCTGCTTTCAATCTGCAAAAAGAACTTGAGAAAATTAAGATTCCAGTTCCCCTGACTGAATTATTGAAACAGCCTGTATACCAGTTTCAAGTTACTTCTTTCATACTTCCTCCTGAAATACCAATTGCACCTGATAGTTTAAACCTTCAAGAAGAAAGACCCATGGTAGTCTTTGGCCCACATGTCGAGGAGATAGATCCTTCTACGCCTCCTTTTTATGTCTCCCTAGTTATCCATGACCTGCTATTACATAATTGTATGTTAGTTTCTAGAGCTTCCCATAATCTTATGCCTTTGTCTGTCATGGAACAACTAGGACTGCAAATTACAAGACCATACAAAGACCTATATTCATCTGATTCTAAAAGGGTTAAATGCTTGGGAATGATTAAAGATTTAGTGGTCAATTTGGCCCAAATCCTAGCAAAGAGTGTGGTCATGGACATTGTGGTTGTTGATATCCCAGCCCGCTTTGGCATGCTGCTGTCAAGGTCCTGGGGTACAAAGATTGGTGGGTCAATCAAATTGGATTTAACATATGCTACTGTCCCAGTCTTTGGAGGCCAGGAGAGGAGGTTATACAGGGAGACTAGATTTGTTAAAATGGTAACTAAGGCTGACTGCTCAGAGAATTCCTCGGTTTATAACAAAGAGGGAGATTTTTCATGTTTAATGTTAGAAGAGAATCAAAATTATGCTCATGAGCCCCTTTTTGGTCAAATCCAAGCTGAGCAGCCTAAAGAAGATCAGGAATCAGAAATTTGGACTTTGCATTTTGATGGAGCAAATTCAAGGGAAGGCAATGGAGCTGGGGTGTTATTAATCTCTCCTACAGGAAAATGGGTGCCGCTGTCCTTTAAATTGGAGTATGAGGCTACAAACAATGTAGCTGAATATGAAGCACTATTATTGGGGTTACAGACAGCTAGAAACATGGGCATCCAATGTTTAAAAGTCTTGGGAGACTCTGAGCTGGTGGTAAGACAGATCAAAAATCAATGCCAAACTAAGCATCCACGGCTGAGGGCTTATAGAAACGAAGTGTGGGACATGATAGAAAATTTCTTCTCAGCCTTTAACATATAGTTCATGCCCCGGGAGCAAAACAGAATAGCAGATTCTCTCGCTGTAGCTGCCAGCACATTCCGTCCTCCTCAGAATCCACTTTTAAGATACGAAGTGGAGGTACGTTACAGACCATCCATTCCAGATAATATAAAGCATTGGCAGGTATTTGAAGATGATGAATAGATGAAGAGATTCATGGAGACAGTGGGAGAATTCTCCAATATGGAGATTGATGATAATGAGGAGGAAGAAGTTGAAAACATTGTAGAAAACAGATGGGAAGAAAGAATACCAGGAAATAAAGTGCTGCAGCTGAAAGGTAATGTTATACCTAGAGGTCTGGTGCCTCTAGAAAGATTATTTAACAAGGATGACATTCCATTGCAGCCAAACAAGGTGACAGAAGAAGATCAAGTGGGAGATCTGAATCTGGGTACTTATGCTGATCCCAAAATTGTAAAATTATCTAAAAGGGTCCCAGATGAATATAAAGAAAAATATTTGAAGTTGTTTCAATCTTATAATGATGTATTTGCTTGGTCCTATCAGGACCTAAAAACTTTTGATATTAATATAATGCAGCATAAAATTCCTTTGAGGGAAGATGCAAAGCCTTATAAGCAGAAGCTCAGACAGATAAATCCTCTGCTGTTACCCTCTATTGAAAAAGAAATCAAGAAGTTGTTGAAGGCCAAAATAATTGTGCCTTTGAGATACTCAGAATGGATAGCAAACCTTGTCCCTGTTCGAAAGAAAAATGGAGAAATAAGGCTGTGTGTGGATTTCAGGAATTTAAACAGAGCATCTCTAAAGGATAATTATCCACTGCCTAAGATGGACTACATCCTGCAGAAAGTGGTAGGAGCGTCCAAAATGTCAATGATGGATGGATTTTCTGGTTATAATCAAGTAGCTGTGTTCCCAGAAGACCAAAAAAAGACTGCTTTTACAATACCATGGGGAACATTTATGTATGCCAGAATGCCATTTTGGTTAATCAATGCAAGAGCTACTTTTCAGAGGGCAATGGACATAGCCTTTGTTAGAGAGCAGGACAAGTTTTTGGTGGTATATCTTGATGATATCACAGTGTTTTCAAAGAATGATGATGAGCATATTGAGCATTTAAGAAGAACTTTTGAAAAATGCAGAAGGTATGGCCTATCCCTCAATCCTCAAAAATCTTTATTTGCATTAGGTGAGGGAAAAATTTTAGGGCACATTGTAACTAAAGATGGTGTGAAAATTGACCCTAAGAGAGTTGAAGTAATAAACAGTATTCCCTTACCGAGGAATAAGAAGGAAGTACAGGTGTTTTTAGGCCGAATTAATTTTCTAAGAAGGTTTATTCCTAACTATGCTGAGATAGTTAGGCATATAACTGATATGTTGAAAAAGGATAATGAAGTGAAATGGCCCCAGGAGTCTAGAGACGCATTCACCAGGATAAAGCAGGCATTTGCTGAAGCTCCCGTGTTAGCTGGGCCAGATTATACAAAACCATTTATGATATTTTCATTTGCTTCACCCCATACCATTGCAGGAGTCTTATTGCAGAGAAATGAAGATGGATATGAACAGCCTATAGCTTTCTTCAGTCAAGTACTGCATGATGCTGAATTAAAATATAATATATTGGAGAAGCAGGTGTATGCCCTAGTAAAGTCCCTTAAAGCTTTTAGAACCTATATTTTGCAATCTCACATTACTGCATATGTTCCCACAGCAGCTGTCAAAGACATCCTTGTTCAGGGGGATAGCAAAGGTAAAAGAGGAATATGGATTGCAAAAATACAGGAGTATGATTTGGACATAAGGCCTACTAAGCTAATTAAAGGACAGGGACTTGCTAAGATGCTATCTGAATCAAATCATCAAGCTTTGGGCATTAATTTATCCATGATAGCAAATGAAGAATCCGAAAAAGGAGAAGAACAGCAAGGACTGGAGATGGCCACTCAAAAGGTACACATGAAATACCTCACTAGTCCTTGGTATAAAGAAATAGTTGAATATCTCTTAACACTTAGCTGTCCTCCAAGTTGTGATAAGGCAAAATACAGAGCTATAAGAATGAAATCCCAGAAATACATAATTTCCAATGGACAGCTATATTGGAGAGACCCTTCAGGTATATTACTGTTATGCCTCACAGAGAATGAAATAGAGAACATAATGACAGAATTTCATGAAGGAATATGTGGAGGACATTACAGCTGGAGGGCTACAGCTCAAAATATCCTAAAGGCTGGGTTTTACTGGCCAAAACTATTTACATATGCTTTTGCTTGGGTCAGGGCATGTGACAAGTGCCAAAGGTTTGCAGAAAGACAGAAATCAGCAGCTTTACCCTTGATTCCTATTCATGTAAATGAACCATTTCAAAAATGGGGATTAGATTTTATAGGAGAGATACATCCCGCATCAAGCGGCCAATATAAATGGATACTAACAGCCACAGATTATTTTACAAAGTGGGTGGAAGCCATACCTACAAGAAATGCTACAGATACTGTGATAATCAAGTTTATGGAGGAAAATATCATATCTAGGTTTGGCTGTCCTGCTAGGATAGTAACTGACAATGCACAAGCTTTCAAATCTGCCAGGTTTGTAATTTTCTGCCAACGATATAATATCATATTGACTCACTCTACTGCTTATTATCCACAGGGAAATGGCCTACCAGAGTCTTCTAATAAAACCCTGGTGAGGGCCTTGAAGAAAACAATCAGCGAGAATCAAAAGAATTGGGACTCTCAATTAAAATTTGCTCTATGGGCGAATAGAATAACCAGCAAGAGAGCAACAGGGAAGTCACCCCATGAGCTGGTGTATGGTCGAGCAGCTGTGTTTCCTGTGCAATTGGCGTTGCCAGTAGCACGTTTTATGCAGGAAAGCCAGGAAGAACCAGATGACATGATCAGAAGGATTAATCAATTAGTTGAATTAGAAGAAACACGGAACCAGGTAAATCAGAGATTGATATAATATTAGGAGAAAATCAAGAATGTATTTGATCGGCATGTGAAAGACAGGGAATTCCAAATTGGAGACTTGGTTCTCAGATGGGACGTTCGAAGAGCAGAAAAAGGCAAGCATGCCAAATTTGATCCATTGTGGTTTGGCCCATTCAAAATTGTAAATCAAGGAGGAAATAGTACTTTCATGTTAGAAAACCTACAGGGTGATCTGCTGGACACCCCTGTGAATGGCCAATTCCTCAAACCATACTTTCAATTTTGACCCAGGCTGGGAATGCTTGATTGTATTATATTGTATATAAGTTGCTTTAGTTTTTATTTTTCATAAAGAGAAGGATGCTGGCAATTACCTGAAGAAGAAACGCAGGGGAATTGAAAAACAGAATGAAATATTTAGTGGTCTGCGTGTTCTCGACATGCCTGAGGACGAACATGCCGTCCCCAGATGGAGCCGATGTTGTACATATTAACCCCTGCATTTAAAATTTTGGTCCGCTGCCTCATTCAAATCCATTTCACATCTCTGTCGTGGCTTAAAATCCTGATGCTCCCGCTTAATATTACCATCCCCGCTCAGAAAATACGCTTTGCCAAAGTTAGAAACCCATAATTTAGATTTATCGGGCCCAGTCCTAAGACCTTAGCCCCCCCATGCGTTAACTTCCATATGTCCCGAGCGCATAACCATGTGCCGGAGAGGAAGGGGCTTAACCATAATGATTTCGGCGCAATTGCAACCGTCAGATCCGAAGCCAATCGACGGCCTGCTATTAGACCATCCGTGGTGGCCCCGGCGCGCAGAAAACCGGCGGATTAATTCCGCACAGCTTTGGACGGGTCAGCAGTTTTGAACTGAAGGCCAGCGATTCCATTGAAAACGCTCCACGCGTCTTTAGTACGACGTTTCAAAACCACTTTTCCGCGCGTTAAAGTTTGTACAATGGTCGAGCAGCGGAATTCATTTGAGCCGTTGGATCCGCTGGCCTCAATCCGACGGCAGACATCCTCTGGAACTGCCCGCCCGTTAACCAGCGTCCATTGTGTCCTGTGGCCCACCATTACACCGCTCACATCGCCTCCGAGCCGTGGATCTAATTCCAGGATTCGACGGACCAGAAATCAGTCTCTCCGTCTGTTGACTCCGCAGCCACGTCAGTTCGCCACCTGTCCTTCGTACATCCACACGTCATCATCCCATGCGTCCATACGATTCCTTCCCTGCCGTATATATATGTGTTTCTCATTCATATTCACCGTTTTCATTTGTGCATCGTGTTCTAACTGTTCCACGCGACGACTACACCCCGCCTGTTTACCAAAGTTTCCACCATTTTTCCTCCGCCACCTTATGTATCCTTGTCATATGGCCATGCCTGCGACGTCATTACCATCTCCACCTCCTAGCACCTTGCTCCCGAGTCTGGTTTCTCTAATGTTTTTGTGGGTTTTGCAGGTTCCAAGATGATAAAGAGGCCTCATAATTTACCGCCTCCATTGCAGAGGTCAAGAGCACATCAAAGGACGTATTTTGCTGGCGAAATTTAAGAAAGAAGTCGAGGGTAGTTGTGTGGAACGACTATCATTAAAGAAAACAAAGATATGAACCTACAGAACCCTCCAGAGAAAATCAAGGGACGCTTCGCCCTGCATTAAAGGTCCAGGATTTAAATTCAAAGTTAAAGATCGAGAGTACAGTACAAAATCGCAGGCTATCTCATGGTTTTTGCGGCAGCAGATTTTCCCTCTTTCAGTAAGAGGAAGAACATTGTATTTATTATTATTTTTGTCTTGTTCATGAAGACATTTTCATCCTCAGCGTTTATTTCTAGAGGCAGATTGTAAAGTACAATCATTTATATTCAGTCATTCATAGAGTGGGCGCGAATCCTTTCCGCCATTTTGTTCAAATTGAGTCATTAAATGTGCTCCATCTACCTCCTTCTCTAGAATTCTCTATCTCCTCTATAAAAGCTAGAAAGAAAGACATTGTAGGGGTTCCAGATTTCTATCAGCAAACTGTGCAGTGAAAATGCTTTTGTATACATTTTGTAATATTTCTGTATGAAGGTTCAGAGCCCGTAGGGTCTCAGTGAGGAGGAGTTATAACTGTAATGAGGATTCTGGTCTTTGGTATCTCACAGTATGTAATTTTCTCTTATGTGTTAATACAATATCTCATTTCATGATGTTTATCTTCTTGTATCATGTTCTAGAATGCGAGTGGCTCACTAGTTCGCAGTAAGGATTCATCCTAGTTGATGCCCTTTCTGGGATTAGTCAAGCGCTTTAAATAGGCCTAGTCATGATATACTGTTCCATGTTCGCCTTATTCATACTTTCTGCTATATCAGTTGTTTTAGGAGGGTGCTTTTAAAATGCCAGGATTGTGTATGGATTCTTGAATTGACAAGCCCATGCATGGTTTTGTTGTATATCTGGGTATCATTCTAATGTCAACTGGTATTCCCTTGTTATTCCTCTCACTGCATCCACTTTCTGATATTTGATTTCTGTGGCATATTATTTGAACTGGCCCTCTTTACAGTAAGCTGTCTCTTAACTGTCTGATGCCTTTGTATTGAAGTTTTGCATGATGTTCCTACATTACTCTTATCTTTGTATCAGCTTCTGAGAGAGATTGGTTCCATTCTAAACTAATTTCCTTGTTCACCAAGAGATAGTAAGTGAGCTTTTGGATTGACAACCCAAGCTATATGAAGAGCTCCTTGCTATATTAAGATGTCCTAGGCACTGGTCTATGGCAACTCTAGACTGTCTCTAGGGGGTGACAAAATTGTCCACAACACCCCCTAAACCCCTAAAACCCCAACCCATTTAACCCCCAAACCCTAACCCCAAACCCCTAAAATACTTAACTGCTAAATCCCCTAACCCCCTAAACCTCTTAACCCCTAACCCATTTAACCCCCTTAACCTCTAACCCATTAACCCCTTAACCCCTAACCCCTAACCCCTAAAATCCTTAACTGCTAAATCCCCTAACCCCATAAACCTCTAAACCCCTAAACCCATTTAACCCCATAAACCCTAAACGACTAACCCTTAACCCCTAACCCATTTAACCCCCTAAACCCCTAAAACCCTAACCATTTAACTCCTAAACCCTAAACCTCTAAACCCTTAAACCCCTAAACCACTAACACCTAAACCCCTAATCCCTTAACCCCTAAACCCCTAAACCGTTAACGCTTAACCATTAACCCATTAACCCCTCAACCCTAACCCCTGAAATCCTTAACTGTTAAATCCACTAAGCCCTAAGCCCCTAATCCCTAATACCTTAACCACTAGCTCATTATTCACCTAACCCCTAACTATGCCTAAATCCCCTAACACCTAAGCCCCCAATCCCTAATCCCTTAACCAATAACTCATAATTCCTCTAACCCCTAAATACGCCTAAATCCCCTAACCCCTAAACCCCTAGTCCATAACCCCTTAACCAGTAACTCATTATTCCCCTAACCCCAATCCCTAACCCCTTAACCACTAACGAGAATATACCACAGTGGGCATGCACAAGAAGAAGAACCAAAGAAATCAAATTCAATAAAGAAAGCACAACCACCACTCCAAGCTCGCTTCTCTAAAACACATACAACTGCAATAAATCCCACTGAAGCTTACAAATTTATCAAGCCCTAATTAACTTACTAACAAATTCAAGAAGCCAACATGCTACAATTTTTTGAGTCACCCCCAAATCAATTAGTAATTATTGCATGAATGTACATTTGTTTGTAGTTTTATTTAAAAGGTTGAAATTCTCTCAAGAGCATATAGAATATATCCAAAAGTTCAAAAAATGGAAATTTTGCTTACCTCCACAAGGTATCATCACACCCGGATAGGTGAAAACATACAAGTCTAAATCTTCTACCTCTAAGTCTCAATGGCACTTCAACATTTCAATAACATACTTGCAACAATGCTTAATGAGTTTTGTCTATTGGCTAAAGAGATGTACATCCATCCATCCAAAAATAAACATCTCAATCAATCCAACACCATAAATTGTGCTAAATAGTTCATCATGTTATTTCAAATATTACAATATTTTCTTAAATAGTTAGCTCACATATTCCTTGAATATTTGAAAGCCAAACTAAATTAGCACAATATACCAGAAAGATTTGTACTCTAAAAGAAAGAAAAAAGACAACAAACTAAAATAGGAACTTTAACTCTAATCCAGACACTTCATTCTTAGCAACATGATATCTAATGAAGATGATATGTGGAAAAAAAGGCTTCATATATTGTCTATCACATGTCAATCCGAGTGAACAAACACATGCATAGAAAACATCAGAAATAGGGTTCATAGATCGACTTGTATTATATGGTTTCAAACCCTTCTTGTCTCCTTTAAGGGGGTTTCTGGAGGTCTTAAAAAAGACTTCCTTTTGCTAACCAAATGGATTTTTTCTTTCACACATGTATGGAAACGTACTTTCCAAATCATATTGTAATAGATTCATAAGGTGATATTATTGGTATTAACTACACCTTATTTGAAGACATCATTTTTATTTTAGGGGTTGGTACCTTTCTATTGGATGTGGTTGGTGATGTGAAGACTACGCAACCTCTAGTCAAGATTCATACTAACTCTAACAAGCTTATGGATGCTTTTTTACAAAGGGAGACCCCTCTAAGCTTAACTCATTGGATTCTTTGTTTGTTCATGCTAATTATTGTTCTCAACTTTCCTTCTCCAAGGGGTTGAGACTATTTGCTTCATTTATTTTACATGGCCTGATGAAAGAAGAAGAATGGAGATTGTCTCCACATCTTTTCCATTTTGCTAAGTTACAAAAAAAGAGTCAAATTCTATAGCCAATAGACTAATAGTCTCTTGATACACCTTTAGTGAGTTATGCATAGCTCTCACCTATCACTGTAGCTCAATGAAATGACATCTAATAGCTCCAAGACACCATTATAAATGGAGTAGTTGTGAAGTTGTTGTTAAATTATCGCCTCCAAATGTTCAATTCTCATGAATTTTGGGGGAGGGGGGTCTTTTGCTGTATTGAGCAGGGAAAGGGGACATAAGGGTAGCATGGATGGGTAGAAGTGAGAGGTTCGAGCATGGTTTACTGAGATCTACAATCCTAACATTAGAGAATGAGAAGGAGCCTTAGGGCCTTATGGCATAGGGGCTAGGGAACCTATAGGTAAGGTAATGAGAGAAATTGATAGGGGAACCCCCAATAGTTGTGACAAGGGGATTAGGGGCCAAATTATCACAACCCATACACACTTAACCCATAACCACTAAAGTCCCTATCCCTTTAACCCTGAAGCCACAATCCCTTAATCCCTACACCCATAACTCATAACAAATTAACCCCTTGATTCCTTAAACCCAAAGCCATTAACCCCTTAACCCCTAACCACTAACTTAGAATCCTTGAACCCCATAAACCCTAATCCCATATCCTCTTAAATCTTGACCCTTAACCCATAACCCCTAACCCCTAAACTCATTAACCCCTAACCCCTTAACCTTCTGACACCTAAATAACATAACCCTTAGGCACTTAACCCCTAAATCCCCTTATATATAAGCCCTTGATGGTTAATATTGACCCCTAAATCCCTTAACCACTGATCCATTAACCTCTAACCCTTAAACCCCCTAACCTTCAAATCCCATAAGCCCTAACCCTTTACCCTTTACCCTTAACCCCTTGCTCCTAAACCCTTAAACCCATTAACTCCTAGAACCCCTTATCCTTTATCCCAAATCATAGGTGCTCCAATGCTAATATTCTTGGGCATATTATGCTTTTTCCTACTAACCACTCCAAATACAACCTCTAAGACCCATTGCCACCTCATTCAATTTCCCCTGCTCTTTATGAACTTTCACTGATGGGAGGAGTCTTGGTATATGTAAATTACTAGAATGATGAGACTAATAATGATGCACAATGTGATTTCCAATGCCCATTCAAAGAAGAGGATTAGATAATAGGTTCCCTACTTTAGAAGCAAAAGAAGGACTCTCCAAGAAAGGCTTGAGGGAAAGATTACCTTAGGTTTAGGAATATTAAAAAATGATGAATGCCTAAGATCAAAACTTCCAAAATCCCTCTCTTGTGATTGACGTGTCTATACTAGGCTTCAAAGTGAGGCAAGTAAAAATTCAATTAAAGTATGAGCTTTGGGAGAATCTAGGGTGACTTTCCATGAATTGTTTTTTGAGATAAATATGATAAGAGACTAAGGTTTGGGTTATATACCGTGGTAAAGGCTCATCCAATGATCATTTATAGTTAAGATAATAGGTTTTGAATGATGAACTACAAAGTGCAAACCTTCAAGAAATCCTCAAGTCAAAGGAGCATCAAGGGTTCCCTCTTGGTGTGATAGTTAGGGCATCAATTTATTTGAAATTCCACCATCGTATTTTGTTCAAAATTGGAGGATGCCTAGAACTCTAATCTAGCCTAGGAAGCGATGCCTTGCTTGAGGGCCTTTTTCTATTTTTATACACCTTATCCTTTTTTATTTTAGCCTCTCTATGCATCATACTATTTTAGAGAAAATAAACCTTTATTCCCACACCTTGCATGTGAGCCTCTTCTTGGAAACTCCACATGATGCAATTCAACCTAGCCATATATGCATGGTTTCTTTTATTCATGAAGTCAAATTAGCCTTACATTTTTTAAATGCTCCTAGCCATATATGTTGGCAATTCAACGTAAATGCTCCCTTGTGTTTCCCTAACAGTCCCTAACACTTCCTAGCACATGTTGGCACACCTTGGCACCTGGCACATCTTGGATGCATGTCACTGTGATACTATAACATGACTTAACACTACCTATCATGCCATGTTACTCCCTCCTCGAGACACCTAGAACTCGCTAACACTCCCCGTCACACGCTCTTATTCATTCATTTATGCATTTTGACCTAGTGCTCTGTCATGTTTTCCTGGCACTCCCTAGCACTCCTTAGCACACATTGGCACACATTGGCACTTGGAACATCTTTGTATGCTTCCCTAGCACTCTAACATGCCTTGGGAACTTCCTAGAATACCGTGTCACTCCCTTATTAGCACACCTGGAACTGGCTGATACTCCATTTCCATGCATTTGAAACTAGTGCTCCCTTGTGTTTCCCTGACACTTGGCCCTCACACTCCCTAGAATCTTTGTATTTCATCCATACAAACAACAACCTAAACCATGGCAGATGATCACTTCATAATAAATCCATACTTGTTTGACATATCGGCCTCATCAAGAAGTTTATTTGTTGCCTCTCAATCAACTAGTTAAGTTATGCATGCTTGTAATCGTAAATGGATCTTCCAACTAGCACACGCTCTACTTGTAATTTATTAAATCCATTATAGGAAAACACCTTATTATGGAAGCATACCTGGTTTAAATCTCTACCCCTCTAACCCCCCTTCAACCCACCAATAATATGTGGATGACACTCTTCTTATGGGCTCTCCCTCGGTCAAAGAAGCCATTTCCTTCCACAATATTCTTGTTGATTTTTCATCCATAAATGTGTTTTGTATTTTTAACATAAATAACTGAATCCTTAGAGGGAATCTCTGACCCAATAATACTGCCCGATCTCACATGTGGCAAGTTTGACTTACAAGCACCACAGAATCAAATTTAGATCCAACCTAACTTAGCTTAGTAGCTGGACAAGAAAAGAGAAATTTTAGTCAGTAGTACTTAGGCAATATTTTCTTGACTTAAAAGCACTACAGAATCAAATTTAGAGCCAACCTAACTTAGGGCTGGACAAGAGAAATTTGAGTCAGTGGTACAGGTGCTTTTTTCTATGAAAAAGGGTATGCAGAACAACTCACTGTCAAAGGAAAAAGGGTATGCTGGTGCTTTTTTCTATGAAAAAGGGTATGCAGAACAACTCATTTTCAAAGGAAAAATATTTAAACCATAATACCCTTTTGACAGATTTGCTAGGAAGTTTAGAAATATACAGCTTCATTCCGAAGGCCTTATATATATTTTCTTCATCTAAAACACAAGGTATTGCCAATTTTTTTTTGATATTTTCCGTTCTGAACACCTTGTAGATATTTTCCACATTAAAACACAGGGTATTGGCCATTTTTTTGGTATTCTCACTCATGCTTAAACATTTCTTTTTATAGGATCTGAATATGGGTCTCACCCATTAGAGCACGAGTCTCTCCAGTTAAGGTTGCAGGGTGATGTGCAATGTCACATTACTTTCAGTATATGTATTCCATCAGGATTTCAACTGGGCAATTATGTAAAATTAGAGGTCTTAGCCGATCTATCAACTCCATAAAGTCAAAAAATATTTCATTTTTCAATTGTCAAATTTACATCTTTTGACAGCGAACAACATCCAAAAGCCCTGCAACTGCTACTTCTGCATCTTCTGGGCCACAACCAAGGATATTCCCCCGATTGTAATAATGACACTCAGGACAAGAGCATGAACCAAATACGAATCATAATGTTACCTCACTCAGAAGGCATTGGATCCTTCAAGCTCAAATAAAATATGCAGGACCATCATAGTAAAGCTTTTTAGGATCAAATAAAGCCGAATTATGACCTACTGCAGAGTTTTCATGCCCATTTGTTTGAGCTAGAAGGGCAATCGTATGATACAAATCTCATTTTCAATCCAAGGCCTCTCTTAAATCAAATTCTTTGTGATATATTATAAAAAGTCCATCTGTTGCTGATGCAGAACTCTGCAGCCATGGAGCTATATTTGAGCTATATTTGAGCCATGGAGCTATATTTGAGCTTACACTTCCATGGTTGGAGAACTAAAAAAACAAATACGTTGTGTTTATGGGTTACACAGAAACTCCCCACAACTATTGTGTGTAATTTCCATCCCTCATAATGATAGTTGTGTGAAGGGATGTAAAGTTTAATGAGGAGAACACGATGTGGTGCTCTCTTGAGAGGGATCTTTAGATCCCACTAGAAGAGGAGCTTTTAGCTCCAAAGGAGAAGCCTCATGAATTTGTGGAGCAACAAAAATATTGAGGAGCAGAGAGCAGAGACATTCACTCAAGAAAAACCATCCAAAGAAGGTAGAAAAAGAACCAGGGAAGCTGATATACTTGTGCAGGATGCTAGGGAGAATGTGGGGGCTCCTTAAAATTTGCGCAGGAAAACGAGGTCACTTGAGAGGTACACTGGCTACATGGATCTTATGGCTGAGCTTATAGAGACTAAGTCATCCTATTTCGAGGAAGAAACAGAGCAACCTATATGGGTTGATGCAATGGTGGAGGAATACAATCCATTGTAAAGAACAACGTTTGGGAAGTGGTCCCAATACCATCATATAAATCAAGAGTGGGTTCAAGATGGATATTCAAGGTGAAGCCAGTAGTAGACAGAAGCATAGAGAAGTATAAGGCCATATTTGTGGCCAAGGGGTACTCTCGAGTTGAGGATATTGACTATGGGGAGACCTTTTCTCATATAGCAAGGTACTCATCCATTAGATCAATTCTTGCTCTGGCTACATAGATGGGGTGGAAGATCCACGTGATGGATGTAAAAACAACATTTCTCAATGGGATAATTGAGGAGGAGGTGTACATCGAGCAAACAAAATTTCTTGAGACATTTGATCGGGAGTCTCATGTGTGCAGACTCAAACAAGCATTGTACAGTCTCAAACAAGTACCTTGTGCTTGGTACACCAAGATCGATAATTATATCACTGGTTTGGGCTTCACCATAAGTGAAGCAGATGCAAACCTCGATCACATATTGGTAGATGGTAAGTACCTTATTATTGCCTTATATGTTGATGATTTTATTTTAACTAGTGATTAGTAGTTGATGATATTTTGATTAAAACTTCACGAGCAGTTGAAAATCTACACCATAATTTCTACAAGGATGGTGGAGGAAAATTACAGAATATCTGTTAGCAGACAATAGGCCCACTTCAAAATATCTAAGACAAAATTTTCGAGAAGAAAACACTGAGGATAAAGGATTGGATTATGGAAGCATTAGTCACAAAATTCACAAGGGTAGTAATTTTGGCTGGAGGTGTGGAGGTAGATGGATTAAATGTAGCCTTCGCTGGTGCAGTTGCTGGTGTTGTTGGGTGTAATATGTCTAAGCATAATTATCTGAGCTAGATTCATTTTTTATGTTGCTTTTGGATGATCTCAAGTATCTCTACTAGTTTTTTGTTTCAAGGTACACTAATAGCAATTTGTTTTCCACTCTAGCTATTGGTTTACTCTGTGGTCTATTTGAAACACACTAGCTGGTTGTTTATGTGGTCTTTATTCTGAACCTTTTCTCATGTGGATCTTCATGCTCCTTCTTTGGTTTGGGATTGGTTGATCGGGGGATTTCTGAGGATCTTAGCTACTACTTGTTGGTCTTCTTTGTGGTCTATTTGAGATGCACTAGCTGGTTTTTTTATGTGGTATTTATTTCGAACCTTTGCTCCTGTGGATATTCATGCTCCTCATTGGTTTGGGATTGGTTGATCGGGGGATTTACGAGGATCTTTACTGCTATGTAAGTGCATTCATTTTGGTTGGTGGAGTTGGCAACATATTTGAATTTCATCACAAAGGAGTCTCTTGGGGTCATTAATTGGTCTAGGGGGGTATTTATTTTCCAAGTTGTTCATTAATTATATGAGGGACAATCCATTAATGGTTTGCGTTGTCATTGAAGATCTTTGTCGATTGTGTCCTTGATGAGATTTTCTAAAGGATATTGGCTGGCGATGATTCAACAATCTATTGTATTTGAAGGGGTGTCCTAGAGGATTGAGCTGGTGACGAACTACATCGAGTGGGGTCTATAATTTATAAGTGACATTAATTTTCCTTGTTTACATATTTTATCAAGGTTTTTTCAGACACTATTACATAAGGTATTTTTTGGTAATGTTATCTCTTTGGTGAACATATAGGCAGGATTGCAGAGTGCTAGTGATGTTAGTTGTACAACTGAACTTTGCATCTATTTATTATGATGTCACTTGATACAAGGAAATTGGGGCGGTGACATGCCATCACTCGATGCGTTGGTACATAAAATGGTTGGGGAGTGGGTGTTACAAATTTCTCCATTATATTTATCATATATATCTTATATATTATTAATATTTGTCTATTACTTAGTATATGAATTATTGTTTATTTCATTTTTCAAAGAATATTTTCCCTCACTCATGAATGTATTAAAAGTTATAAGGGAGGCTGGTACATTTTCAATCCCCATAGGTTTACCTTTATTTGTCTTCAAATGGAGCACAATAGTAACTAGAAACTAAAATACCAACTAGTAACCCTAAAATAATTAATAATATTTTGTATTGAGAGCTCTATGAACTCTTTTGTAAGAGCATTTACCGATTGAATTAATCCTTATTTCCTCTTGATCTTAACTAAACCTTTGACACTTTATTATTAAAAACATTGAAATAAAAAGCATGTATAATTAGTGGATGATATATTCCAATTTATCAAATAACTTAACAATCACAATATCAATTAGTTAATAAGGGGAAATTTTATCAATGACATGAGGATAAATATTATTGAAGTAGTTTAGTTCTATGGTGTGCACGGAAATTGTTTTATACTCAATGCATTTTGTTTTTCCATTTTTTCCAATAGGTTCCTTTCTTGAGAAACATATCAAACACTAAGATTTACTAATGTCTTATAAATATTTAAATCTCCATAGTGGAATGATATTTGTTCATATTGGAATTGCAATCCACTAGTTCTACCTATTAGGATTAGTAAAGACACTCCAATAAATTTAATATATCAATTCAAATTACACAAGTGACACCATATAAAGAGAAAAAATTAAATTGAGGTTGGCTATTGTCATATTTGCATTGAAATTATACATTTATTTTTTGGTTAAGTCAAGCTAGTCTAGAGAAAGAAATCTACTTTCATTACGAAAAAAGGGCAAACCAGAAGTTTTTTTTTTTTGCAAGTAAATTCCAAATACATTATCATGTTAGTTTAGTGGTTTTCATTTATTAATATGAGTATGCAATTGAGGAATGGAAATGGAATCCAAATGAGAGACCATGAAATTAACAAACCTTGGACTTGGTGTGAGATCTCTACCTTCTACCCTCATTTTCTTAGGAGTTTCTCCTATGATATGATGAAACATGTATCCCAACATAGACTAAACTAAATTAAAACCCAATTTTGCAATAGTGTAGATATGACATCTTGTACAAAATGAAGTAGTCCATAGTCATGGGCATCCATATCGACATTTTCTTCAATAAATATCTTAGTCTTGAAGGTAAATGACTCTTCCATATAATTAGGTCTTTAAAAACCACCTACATATTTACATATATAATAGATCCTTTACATATATATTATGGCAACCAATTGTCAATATTTTATGTTTTTCTATGCAAAATCACTAAAAAAGTGGGTGAACATGCAAATGACATTTTTTGTGATATATTACATGAACTATGAAAATGACATTTTTTTTGATATACTGCATGAACTTTAAATGATGAAAATCAATGTCACTTATCACTTTATCTAGTTTATCTTGTGCTTAAAATATAAACTTACCATTCCATAGGTGAAAAAAAAAAAAATCCGGTAAAAAAACCATTAATGAAAATGATCCCAAATAATAAGCACAGCACCATTTGTCAAAAATCTCTTCATCCCAACATGATTTCTCAATATTACTTATATTTCTTTTATTGATGATTATAGATCTGATGTCACCCTAAACTTTAATGATAAAAATAAAAAAGAAAAACATCCTCTAACCATATTTCCACTCCTTACACATAAATTTTCATATTAAATATGCATTAATATTTGTCATAATAATAATGAATATAAAAAATGCAATATGAAAAAATCTAATTCACTACAACTCTAAGAAACTTTATATATTTTACACGAAATAAAGTTGTCTTGTTTCCAATTAATTTTCAAGTCATTTACATGTATTTTCTTAGACTTGTTCAATAATTTGTGCAATACATTCAAGTTTCTGATATCCCTTTGGAAAAATGCAACTCGCTCTGGTGGGAGCTCGAAAACTGGTTGCTACTCGCTCGATTGATCTGGCGGGAGCCCGAAAACTGGTTTCTACTCTCTCAACTGATCCGGCGGGAGCCCATAACCAAAGGGGAAAAATGGAGAGCAACGTGGAGATTGCCATAAGCTATTGTTTGGTGAAAGCCCCTAATCAAAGGGGGAAACTGGAGAGCATCATGGAGAATGCCATGGCGAAGCCCTTCTCCATAATCAAGGAGGGAAACTGGAGATCATTGTGGAGATTTCCATGGCGGGAGCCCATAAACAAACGAGATTTCTATTAGCCACAGTAACTATTGTCTAGTGGGAGCCCATAACCAAAGGGGAAAAACTGGAGAGCAGGGTGGAGATTGCCATAAGCCACAGTAACTTTTGTGTCGAGCAGCGTGGAGATTGCCAGGAGCCACAGTAACTGTTGTCCCTCGTCATCTTAACATAGCTAGTGCGACCGCAGGATTTTTGATTTTCTCTCAGCATCCATGATGTGTAGACTCTGGAACGAAGTGCTCAGGCAAAAAAATCCAAAGCTCAGGTTCGGTGCTCTCCTCTTTTCTCTCGTTTCTCGCTTTTCAAACACGTTAAACACTTAAATATTTCTAAATGTATGGATTAGTTGTAGGACCGAGATCTCTAGTGCCTCCAAATTCCTTAAAAACCTAGTTAAGAAACCCTGACCAACCACATGAATAAATTTCAAATCTAGGGTTTGTAGGGTTTGCCAATAAATGTACTCTTTTGGAGGATGTTGCCATTTCCATACCCAATTTGCAGGATTTAGGTATTAAGGCCTTGAATAGGGTTTGTAAAAGCTTAGCCCAATTTATAGCGGGAAAATCCTTAATTTTTCCTACTGGTTCTCCTTCTCAGACCTTGACTACACTCTGTAGTCTTGTACGCAGCTCCGCAATAGTTTTCCACATGGAATATATTCAAAGTCCGCAATCCTCTGTTGCTCCAGAGGCTCTCTAATTTCAGGATATTTTCCAGCTTTGCTCCAGAGGCTCTCTAATTTCAGGATATTTTACAGCTGGTCTAGAGGCTCTCTAATTTTGAGGATATTTTTTCAACTCCGTTAATTTCAGTTGGTCTAGCAAGTTCCCTATCAGCTTCAGGTGCTGTGCTAACAGATGACAGTTCTTTTTATGCATTCGCGCAGTGCTGGCTTCTTTGACAATCAAAGAAATCAGTTTCACGGCGTCAAGTCCAGTCAACTGCGCCACGTTCGCGAGCTCCCCCACATTCTGCGATTGCAGTAACGCTCTCATGATGGCGATGAAGAAATCCTCCCAACAAGATATACACACTCTGAGTAATACACATTCTGTATTGGTTGTATCATGTATGCCATCAAAGTGTCTTTAGTGATTTTTCAACAACCCATCCTGCCCTGTATTACTCACCTGCTTCCTCGTATTGTATTATGCATAATGAAGTGATGGAATTTCTGTTTCAAAATTCATCTTTGGAAACACTTTATTAGTTTTAGCAATTATGATCTTGTTAGTTTGATGCTCCATACCTGTTGTCATTTAATTTGTGATGCTTAATAATCCCACTTTGACAATAAATCCAGAAATAAATAAGAATTTGATGCTTAATAATCCCACTTTGACAACAAATTTAAGATATGGGTGATTCATGTACCAAAACTTTGTCGTTTTGGAAGCTATCCTTGGGGTGCAAGTCCCTGCGTTTCCATGATATCATCCTCACTCGTTCTGGTATTAACATTTTTTAGAAATGGCTTTGTGCTTTGTAGGTTTCTTGCTTGTGGTTGTCTTTGTGATGCCTTCTTAAATTAAATCTTACTAAACGATAGTTGCAGATCCCTTGATGAGAGTTTTATTCCACATTAATTAAAGACATATTTGGTTAGTGCTTTGTTATTGTTCTGTAGCAGAGAAACACTACAGTTGCTAGATGCTCTTTTACATGCCAAAGTATGGTATGCAAGTTTGCATAAGGTTTATTGTATTATTGCATCATCTAAAGACTAATAGATTTAAAACTTTAAATACATGCAACTTGCAGGCAATTCATCAAATATTAGACTAAGCATTTAAAGAGTATAAGAAATAAAAAGGATTTCTAGATTATCCAAGTTACCATATCTATGGAGACATTTTGGGAACAAGGCCAAGGGGACATTAATTTCCAAGTTATTTTTACACGCATTAGTAACTTAAGAAACAAATGGTAGATATAGTTTACCAAATATTCTAATGATGCAAGGTATGCTACATCTATCTTAAGTTTTAACTATCAGCACTTACAGTTTGCCACAGCTACATACTGTTAGTTATGTGTGTGAGATTCAAGATATTGTGATATGCTGCAGAAAATAAATATTTGATATTCAGGGGCTTGATATTAGAGCTAGGGAAATCAAAAGTTGCCCGATTCATCTAAATAACATCCACAAAAAGGTTTCTTATCATATTTATAGAGTTTTTTTTTGTAAATGGTTATCTTTATTGAGTCTGTTCTTTTGTTTTATTTTGAATTGATCAGGACTAATATTATATTTTGAATTGGTCAGAATGCTTTCTCTGTGGTATGCTAAATATATTTCATCTACCTGTCTGTCTTTTGCAGCAAAATCTTTGGAGCTATTTTTACAAGACCTCTGTGATCGAACATACGAAATAACTCTTCATAGGGGTGCTAAGACTGTGAGTGCTTCACGTTTGTAAGTTTATTATCCCCATGTTGATATATTGTCTTGCTATGTTGATAAGTGCCGAAAGTAGTCTGCAAGGTTTTCTACCTTGCTTTCAAGGCAAACAAAGAAGACTTCACTGCATTTTATTCCTGCGGGGATCTGTCTATTTTATTTGTCCTTAAACCATGATTGTGCATAGCTTCTTTTTGTGGTTTACTAGTCACATTCTATAAATAAGTTGATAAATCCTTTTAAGCTATTGGCTACAGATTCTGTTAAAATATGGTTTATACTATGTATATATACTAATATTTTTCTTTTTTGTTAATGGTTGGCAGGAAACAATGTGTGCACAGGTACACTGTTTTTGATTTCTTACGAGAGATAGTGAACAAGGTACCAGACATGGGGGGTTCAGATGCTGCTACTGGTGAAGAGAGGAATGGTGGGTGGAGGAGGGAAATATAGATATTTGCTTCCTGGTGATTGCAAAGAGGTCTAGGAAAATTTGCACATTTTTAAAAATTATAAGAGATTAGATATACTTTACCTTTTCTTGTAATGACTATGCGTTTTCGTTTGCTTCAGAAAAGCTCACGAAGGAGATGAAAATGAGAGTGATGAGGATAAAGTTAAGAGGGCCAGGATGGTAATGACCTACTTATTGTTTTTATAAAACAGTTGTTCTTTGCAAGGAATGGAGTTATCCATATGTGTTGCTATTTTTCTTTTCTATGCTTCTAAATTCTCAATTTGCTCTGGGTTTTGAAATAGTAATTGCTAGCTATTTGGCCTTTTCTAAAATAGGGTGCACACCATGGAAGCAGACGAGTACGAGGAAGAAGAGGTAGAGGCAGAGGATCAAGAGGTGGGTCAAGTGGGAGAAATGGCATTACAGTTGAGAAGTTTGAGGATGAAGACCTAGATTTGTCATCTGAGCACAGTGAGCAACAAGAGAAAGTTTCGGAAATTTTTACTAATGTTAACACTGAGACAAGAGAGACCAAGGTAGCAGTGAATTTGGGGAGCACTCCTGTGGTAAGAGACTTTGATATTAACATGGAGCTGGATGAGAGTGGGGCTGTTGCAAGCATGCAAATGCAACCTTCTGTCAAATTGGAACACGATCCTAGTGACATTGCAAATGTGCATGTTGTTAAAGAGGCTAATGAATTTCCTTAGTGATGTTCCAATTGTGCAACCTCCTATTAAACAGGAAGAGAAATATCCTAATTGGTCTCATTATGATGTAGATAATGTAGCCCTAGATTCAATACAGTTTCATGTGCACTCAGATATAATTGTTGATCAGGATGAAGATGATTATGACAACGAGGATGGATAGTGTGTTATTAAGCGAGGATCTATTTTCTGCAAGAGTTTTAGCAAGGTTGCAGTGTATAAATTTGGAAATCTTTCACATGTAGCATAGATTAACATCATAGCCTCACTGTCTGTCAAAGAAAGGGCACTAAAAGATCTCACCAACTATAATGGGTTTTTGTACATACTATTTTGCAAGGAGGGTAAGAAATCCTTATTGATTTGAACGCTTATTTTTCAGGCATTGAAGAATTTGGCCAAGTGGAGTTCCTTCAATCTTTGTTATCTCTCTGGATGGTTGTCTCATGTGCTCAAAGGAAGGATCTTATATTCACCTTTCGGTCACTGAAGAATTTACAACCAGCTAGGTGATCTTTTTCTCTTTATTTCCCTTGTATGGGTGAGTACATCCACAGGTTCCCAAATAGAAATATTGTTGTATAAAAATTATAGTTATATGCATATCATGGATAATTTCTTGTCAAGTGTCTTTTGATGCTTCCCAATTGCAACGTGATAGGAATTTTCATCCCATTTCCATGTGCCCAATTAATAATATTTCTTCTTGTTGCTTCATGAGTTTTACAAGTCTGATGTGAAATATTTTTCCGGAGGCCGCAAAATGGTGTTTTTTTTGGGTGATTATACAGAAGCTGGAAATGTCATTTGCTATTTTTTTAAAAAGAGGTGCAATCGAATTTATTTCCTTTTGTTTTTCATAGCACCACCTGCTGCAGTTCAATGACGGATAAGTTTCTCAGCCTTCTAAATTGTTTGCAAAAGCTCATGGACATGCACTGAAGCTCTGATGGTGCATGTGAGCACAGACGAAGGTGGTTCTTCTCTGTTTCACTCATCTTAGTTATGTTAGTCTAAATTTTATGGTTCTACCTTTTTGACTTGAACTAGCTATATTGGTCGTGGGTTAGAATTATTGTTTGGGACCATTCTAATTTGGTTGATTCTAAGGAGAACTTAGGCAACCGGTGATCAAGAGAAGGCAACATATAGCATTATGTTGCAAAGTGATGAACAACAGGCAAGTGAAATGATAACAAGTTAGGAAATGGCCGTGGCCATGGGTGACTGTAAAATGGAGCTGTAACATAAATATGCAAAGTAAATTAATAAAAGTTAGGAGTAAAGTTAGCATTAAAATTTAGTAGGAGTAAAGTTAGCATTAAAAGTTAGTGGAGTAAATTTTGTGTTAATCGGGATTTGTAGGACTAAAATGAATAGTACAGGAATAAGTTAACATTTAAAATTGGAACAAAATCCCACCATATGGATCATGCCACTTTAGTCATCACACAGATAACAACCACAATCTTGACAGGGTCCAGAAGGCATGATACAAATGATGGCAATGCCAGATTGAGCAAAGATGCATTCAATCACGTTAAACCCAGAGATTTGCGCCTTAAAGCTAGCTCCCAAACCATCTTTTGTCTCGCCAAGGTTATTCATGTAGGGGTTTATACACAATACACAAACCCCATCTCCATGCATATGACAGCAGTAGAGTAATAGTAATGTGGAACAAAATCCCACCAAAAGGAATGCCACTTTAGTGATAGCTTGTAAATTTTGTAATAGATCACATATAGAAGAGCCACAAGCCAAAGAGGATCCACAAGGCATAGCACCATTATCAATAGTGCTGTCAGTACTAGAGTGAGGGAGGATGCTATGACATCAGTCTGGGGATTTGCACCCCAAAGCCAACTTCTGCATTAGCAAGGCTTTTGTTGTGGGTGATGCTTCATAGGCCTCCTTTGTCTTACTCTAGTTATCCATGTGGGAATATTCAAACAAACATATGGTAAGAATAGAGCTAGTATTAATGTGGAACAAAATCTTACCACAAGGATGTGTCAATTTAGTAGTAGATTGTAATACATCACATAGATAACAACCACAAGACAAAGAGGGCTTACAAGGAACACCACTGATACCACTAGGGATGTTTGTGCTAGAGGGACAGGATGCTATTACTTGGCCTTGACATTCCTTCCGATTGATGTAGCATGGTGGAACTTCTCTCAATTGTTTGATAATGTTGGAATTTGAGTTTGACAGTGTGGAAGTTTGGACTTATTTGCTTATGTTAAAAGATTGGAAATTCCTTGTCATAATGGTAGGCAGCTATGAAAATGCAAATTTTTTGCATAAATTCATTTTTTTAAATGTCAGAATTATATGTATATAGTTGCACCTACTATCATATTCTTGCATCCAAAATTGCACAATGAACAAATCATATTTCTCCTCAATCTTTCCGCGGAGGACTTCATATAATGTTTCAGTTTTTCACAACACTCGGGATCTTTGCAAAAAATATGGTTAATTACAGGGCTCAGAAAATGAAAACATGGGGATGGCGTCTATCTTGGACTCTGGGTTTGGCTGCCGCTCCTGCACTTTTGATGAACGTTGGAGGGATCTTCCTTCTTGAGACCCCCAATAGTCTGATAAAACGAGGCCATCTAGAGGAAGGCCATGCTGTGCTGGAGAAAATCAGGGGCACCAAGAATGTAGAAACAAAGTACGCAGATATGGTGATTGCAAGTGAAACGGTTAAAGCACACAAGCATCCATTCAGAAATATTTTTGAGAAGAGGAATCGGCCACAGCTAGTGATGGCCATTTGCATGCCCATGTTTCAAATCATGACTGGAATCAATTCCATATTGTTCTATGCCCCTGTTCTTTTCCGTGGTTTGGGCTTTGGTGCAAATGCTTCCTTGTATTCGTCTGTAATGATTGGAGCTGTTCTTGCAGCTTCCATCGTGGTATCGATTGTCACTTTGGACAGGCTGGGGAGAAGAGCCCTGCTGCTTAGTGGTGGCATTCAGATGATAATATGTCAGGTAAGAGAAAGGATAACAGAGAGGAATGGCCCTTTTTATTCATTTTTTCTAGAGTTCTAAAATCCAAACCCCTTCTGTAATCTGGATAACCAGCTCCGCTGGAAAAGTGGAGTTCTCATTCACCTTAATATTGTCTAATCCAGGAAAATATCTTATTTTTGTCTGATCCAGAGAAAGACAGCAGAAGATTAGACTGCCTTTTTTTTTAACTTTTGGAATCATCAATAACAATATTTATGTTTTTGCAGTTCCTAATTGGCATCATCTTGGCCCTGAAGTTTGGCGAGGAAAAGGTTCTATCCAAAGGTTTCTCAGCATTTTAATCTTTTGCTTCATCTTATGCTAAATTCCCCTCTGTGCTTCTATCTATTGCATCTTTATGCTGTTACTCTGTCTCATTTTCTTCTGCTCAAGATGCTTCCCTCTTGATGTTTTTTGTCAAACCGTTGACTCCATTTTGCTTCCAATTTTGCTCAATGTCCTGTACTGTTTTGTGGCTTGCCTCTTTGGCACTGTTTTGCTTCTTATTCTGCCTAGTTGCATCCATTGGCATTTTATCATTCTCACAATATTGCTTTATGTTCATAGTACAATTTCTCTCCATGCATATGACAGGGGTAGAGTAATAGTAATGTGGAACAAAATCCCACCAAAAGGAATTCCAGTTTAGTGATAGCTTGTAAATTTGTAATAGATCACATATAGAAGAGCCACAAGCCAAAGAGGATCCACAAGGCATAGCACCATTATCAATAGTGCTGTCAATACTAGAGTGAGGGAGGATGCTATGACATCAACCTGGGGACTTGCACCCCAAAGCCAACTTCTGCATTAGGAAGGCTTTTTTTGTGGGTGATGCATCATAGGCCTCCTTTGTCTTAACTAGTTGTCCATGTGGGATTATTCAAACAAACATATGGTAAGAATAGAGCTAGTATTAATGTGGAACAAAATCTTACGACAGGGATATGTCAATTTAGTAGTAGATCGTAATACATCACAGATAACAACCACAAGACAAACAGGGCTTACAAGGAACACCACTGATACCACTAGGGATGTTTGTGCTGGAGGGATAAGATGCTATTACATGGCCTTGACATTCCTTCCGATTGATGTAGCATGGTGGAAGTTTGGAACTTCTCTCAATTGTTTGATAATGTTGGAATTTGAGTTTGACAGTGTGGAAGTTTGGACGTAATTGCTTGTATTAAAAGATTGGAAATTCCTTGTTATAATGATAGGTAGGTACAAAAATGCAATTTTTTGCATAAATTCATTTTTTTAAAGGGCATAGTTATATTTATATAGTTGCACATACTATCATATTCTTGCATCCAAAATTGCACAGTAAATATTGGAAATTCCTTGTTATAATGATAGGCAGGTACGAAAATGCAAATTTTTGCATAAATTCATTTTTTCAAAGGGTAGAATTATATGTATATAGTTGCACATACTATCATATTATTGCATCCAAAATTGCATAATGAACAAATAATATTTCTCAATATTTTGTAGGGGTAGAGTTGCTTCATCTTCTGCTAAATTCCCCTGTGCTTTTACCTATTGCATATTTATGTTGTTACTCTTTCTCATTTTCTTCTGCTCAAGACGCTTCCTGCTTGATGTATTTTGTCAAACCATTGACTCCATTTTTCTTCCAATCTTGCTCAATGTCCTGTAATGTTTTGTGGCTTGCCTCTTGGGCACTGTTTTGCTTCCCATTATGCCTAGTTGCATCCATTGGCATTTTATCGTCCTCGCAATATTGCTTTATGTTCATAATACAATTGCTCCCTGATCTGCTCCACAATCAAATGTTAATACCAAATACCAAAATTGAAAAGGTTAAAATATAGATTTTTTTTTGTAAATGGTAAAATACAGAAGTAACATACTAGTAGATAGACAAGTGCCAGGTTCTACAAGAGTTGGGTTCCCCCCTCCCAAATACCATCTAGTAGGTCCAGTGGAGCAAGCATGGTTTGTACCAGGTGATTTCTCCCTTCAGTCTCTGATGTTAGGAGCAATAGGTTCTCTCATTCTTGTGACAACCGTCCCTGGTATCATAGAACAAGGTTTTTTTAGTATAGGTCACTCCCCAAAGGACATTGTCTGCCAATGCATTGGTCTTGTCATAGTGCTTGAGGACTCTGATGGTGAGCTTGCTTCTCGGCACCTTCACTCACCCTTGGCTGCAAGCTCCAGCAAGCATTGGCATCCTCTCTCTTTCACACTCTAATGTGTGTGTATATCACATTATCTTGCAAGAAAATAATAATAAGACAGACAAGGAGCAGTGGGTTCTCTCGTTCTTGTGACCACCCTCCCTGGTATCATAGCTCGGCACCCTCACATAGCTGTCACAGAGCAGAAATGGAAATAGCTCTGCAACACCTACGTGAGTCCTTAATGGATTCATGCCCGAAAAGCAGGTAAGGCAATTGAATGAATATGACTGTTCTGAGTTATTTCCCTCGTGTGCAACAACATTATACAAACCCCAAGAGAGGTATTTCATTTAATTTCCTTTTCCCATTTTCATTTTAATGTTTCAGAAATCAATTTAGATTTCTCATCTCCAATTCATAGTTCTTGCAATCGTTTCGTCTGCTCTTTCTTTAGGTTTCTGAGTTCTGTGTATTAGGTTTGTTTCTATTGAATTTTGACTGTGTAAATGGCTTCATACGCTTCTTATTATGGCAGAGGATTCCCTAACCAGGGTTTTGGTCAGTCTTCGTGGGATTACAATGCTTTGAAGAACATGAAAAAGACCAGCCCTGTCGTGCAGAGTCATCTGAAAAAGGTTTATTTGTCGCTTAGATGTGCCCTGGTGACAACAACTATCGGGGTTTGTTTACATCTTATGATAAATATTGGTGGTCTCCTCACGGGGCTTGCTTGCATTGGTTGTGTAATCGGGCTCTTATCTGTCCCTTCTAACTCGAACAATGAGGTAAGTTCTTTAATTCTTTGATCATGTAGGCTGTTCTGTTGATTTTTTATTTCGAATAGAGATTGGGCAGAGAGTTCCAGCTCATTAGCAAAGCTCAAACAACAAAGCCCAAACCCCAATAGCGTCCATGCTTCTTTTCATTATAAATTTGAAAATTATATAATGTATAAAGAACATTCTTTTTCAGAAAGCTAAATCCTGTTGTATGCTCACTCCATAATCCTAGTCCTGCAGATTTGTATACTCACCACATTCCTGCAACAAAGTCGGTTGAGTGGGGAGGAGAAATGTTTGTTTGGATAAGGTGGTCATATTATAATTCTTCTTTCAATAATGGTGCTACATTCCATTGGTCAAAACATTTTTCATTTTCGGTGGGAATAGTGCGTAAGATTATCCTTTTAATTCTTGGCACACACAGTTCTCCGACCTTATCCACATTTTAGTTCTTGGCACACACAGTTCTCCAGCCTTATCCACAGCCAGCATGTCAAGTGTTTGTTTGAAGTCCGGGGTTAGGTTCATTATTTAGCTTTGCTTATCTTTCCCACACTTGCAATAATATCTACTCTTTGTATTTTACTGGATTTTGGTACACCCATTCTGTACATTTAGATCGGATTGTGTTATTAAGCTCGGATTGGGAATCAACAACACAGTTCTCCGGCCTTATCCACATTTTAGTTCTTGGCACACACAGTTCTCCAGCCTTATCCACAGCCAGCGTGTTAAGTGGTTGTTTGAAGTCCGGGGTTAGGTTCATTATTTAGCTTTGCCTATCTTTCCCACATTTGCAATAATCTCTACTCTTTGTATTTTACTAGATTTTGGTACACCCATTCTGTACATTTAGATCAGTTTGTGTTATTAAGCTCAGATTGGGGATCAACATTTTTTGTTAGAGATCATGGCTGCCACTATTAGAAGACTTATGGGTGATCGGGGGAATTTGTTCTTGAGAAAGAAAAATGGAGAGAAGAAAAATTCGACAGGCAGGAGGAATGTAACTGTGATGGCTTTTGTTGCTTTCCCTGGGATGAAAGAGGAGTATGAGACTATGAGATTGAGTCCTGGGGCTATAGAGGAAGATGTCAAGAGTACCTACATACACCTAATTTTTGAGCTGGATTCTTTTATATTTTGTACCATTGCTTATTTTTATTAAAATGGAATACTTTTTGGCAGGCCTCGAGTTTGCATATGGAGTTTTTAGCCAATTATTTGGCAGAGTTGACACTCATGGAATGCAGTTTTCTCCAACACCTGTACCATCCTTTATAGCAGCTTCAACTATATTTCTATCTCGATTGACTCTTGATTTTCTAACACATCCATGGGTATTGTCTACTACTTGAAGTTTACTATTATACTGTTTTGTGTTGGCTTTATGTGCAGGCATAAATTTGTAGATTTTGTGTTATGTAGAATCCAACTTTGGCGCATTATACAGGATACAAGGCATCACAACTTAAGGACTATGTAATGGCAATCTATAATGTACAAATGAATTAAAAAGCTAGTACATTGGTTGCAATAAGGGAAAAATATCAACAACACATGGTATGCTTTCATATATCTTGTTTGGGAATTTAATGGTTTTTTTAATCCAACCTTTGAAAGCTACGAGGATTACATGCACGCAGCTGGTTACTCTTATTAAAGTGTTATATATGTTTTATTGTTTGCCATGATAGTTCAAATGTGTAGCAAGCTTGCCTCCACCTCCTTTTATTGCTGAAAGGTTCTTTGAAGACACTCCAAACTAAGCTATCCATCATTGGTTGTGCACAAGCGTTTTGCTGAAGCTTGTTTGGAAGCACAATCTCATGTAATAGTTGTAACTGAATCTGGAGTCTTTTAGTTCTGGCTGGTTAATTTCTATTTAAATGTGTCAATTTGTTTAGGCCGTTGGTGCCCATAGTTTTGGTGCTCATATTTTAACTCAGCGACTTACTAGTCTACTAGGCAATGGGGTGCTTGCAGGTATTTGCATGTGTTAGTTTTGAGCACTCGAAGGGAAATGCCCATTTATCAAATTGTATCAATTTCTTTACTTTCTATGACATGGGGGGCTTGCGAAAGAAAGATATTTAAACTAATCATGTAACGTTGAAAGTAAAGAAATTGATTTGTTTGAGAAAACAAGTTTCATGCTTCAAATTTTATTTTTTCCACTGGTTCGACTCTGGTCAATTCCTTGCTGTTGTAAACAAGTTCATCTTTCTTGATTATTTTTCATTATTGATTCGGATTTGACAAATGGAAAATGCTATAAGTTTGGGACTCCAGCGGATTGTAACAGGGGCGTTCATAGCGATGGCGATGAAGATGAAGATGAAAACATTAATGAGCACAATATTACTTACAGTATGCCTGTGTATCGGTATGCCCCTCTCTGGGGCTGATCCGTACATTGATAACGTTTGGAGTGGTTGTGGGAGTAGCGAATATGGAAACGGTAGCGCCTTCCAGAGTAATCTAAACCAGTTTATGGATTCACTGGTGAAGAATGTTTATGCCAGCGGATTCAATATTTCTAATGTTGTTGATAATGGGCAAAATAGCAACAGTACAGTTTATGGGCTTGTCCATGGGCTTGTCCAGTGCAGGGGAGATTTAAATTCCTCGGATTGCCAACAGTGCGCATCCACGGCGAAATCCAGGCTTGTTGACGGATGCCAAAACACTTCCGGATTCATTCAATTAGATGGTTGCTTCTTACGTTACGACGACCATTCCTTTTACGGCAATTATAGTGACAGTGAGCCAGACATAGTTCTGTGCAATACCCTGACCAACAATCAGTCACAGCAGTTCTCAAATACTATTAAGGCCCTGCTCCTAAATATTGCCGATGAAGCGGCGCAAAGTCCTAAACTTTTTGCTGCAGATTCAGCCGCTGCGCCCTATAATTCGACGGAGGATATCTACAGCATAGCGCAGTGTTGGAGAGATTTGTCATCAACAGACTGCGGATCGTGCCTGAATTTTGCCCTGTCACAAATATCTGGATGCCCAACTGGCGCTGTTGGCTCTCAATCCGTATCCATGAACTGCTATTTGCGTTCTGAGCTTTACGCATTTTTCAACACTCTTCCTGAATCTGAATCCGGTATTTTCTTCATACAGTTTACCATGATAAGGATAAGTACTGGTTTTGCTCGGTTGAAAACTCAGAAAGGCTACTGGTTTACGAATACCTGCAGAACAGTAGTCTCGACATGATTATATTCGGTTTGTTTTTAACTCTTTAACTTCTTAATCGCTGCATTGATCCTTGATTTGTTGAAATTTGTGTATGTAGCTTGCTAATATTTTTACTGTCTGTGATGCAATAATTGCAGACATAACAAAACGCCATTTACTTGACTGGCGAGCGAGGTATGAAATCATAGTCGGAACTGCGCGTGGGCTGGCATATCTTCACGAGGAATCTGAGATTAGGATCATTCATCGAGATATTAAAGCAAGCAATATTTTACTGGACAATAAAAACAGACCCAAAATAGCAGACTTTGGTTTAGCCAAACTCTTTGCAGAAGATGAGAGCCATGTCAGCACTAGAGTTGCAGGAACTCTGTAAGAATATTTCTCTCCTGATGTCTCTCAACTTTATTTAATAACTTACAATATATGGACTAGGTAATTGAGAGAGGTTTAGATTATGGAGATCTCATCTACATGACATTGTGCAGAGGTTACATGGCCCCTGAGTATGCCTTACGCGGACAACTGACAGAGAAAGCAGATGTATTCAGCTTTGGAGTTCTTTTACTTGAGGTTATCAGTGGAAGAAAGAATCATGTTGTGGGTGATGACATGGAGTTTCTCATTGAAAGAGTATGGTTCATGTGGATCTCATATTGATCATTGAAATTTTCTGAAATCTCCATAGCATTGTCATCCCCTGCTAACTAAAGTGTGATCCCCTGCTAATTAAAGTTTGTTGTTGTTCTTGTTGATATTGACCACTCAGGCATGGAGATTGTATGACACAGAGAAAGCATTAGCACTTATGGATCCCACATTGGAGGGCAGTTCTTCGTGGGAGGAAGGGACTAGGGTGATTAAGATAGGTCTTCTGTGCACTCAAACATCTGCAGCGTTGAGGCCTTCAATGTCCCGGGTGGTGTCGATGCTCACAAGTGAGAGAGAATACCTTCCATCGCCAATTAGGCCTGCTTTCATAGATCTGGATTACGTGGCACATCCTGACAAAACATTTAGCACAACAGCAACATCAATCGGTTCAACTACTACTTCTACGACAACATCAATCCGTTCAACTACTACTTCTACGACACTCTTAGATATCCGTGCAGCAGTGGATCCTTCATCAGACATGTTAGTGCCGAGATGAAAATCAGAAAGTCTAGTGTCTGAGTTTTAATTTTAGGCATAATTGTTTTTTGCTTTAAAAATCATGAAAATTTTAGTAAAACTATAAAAAAATAAATTCAAATTATAGTTATCAAATTTTAATATTTTGAGTGTTTTAGAAATTTTTGATGATGCTGAATCTATTTTCATTATCAAAAATATAATTCAAAAACTATTACAACAAAAAAATTTTAAATTTATTTTGCCCAAATTCCAACCACTTTATCATCCAGAGAATTCTTCTTACCTCCGTAAACAACTCCTTATTTTTATGTCCACTGATTACAAGAGAGCATTACCTTATTTTGCGTCATTCCGTTGCACATTTAAACTGGTCAAGTCATGTATTTAAATTCAACCACTCAAATCAGTGGGCACCGTTAATGGTGTTGGAGTTTGTATATTGTGGTTGCTCGTAATTTTTTTTAAAGGTAAAAATATATTTTTGATATTTCTACAATTAAAAAAACAATATAATCTCTTGCAGTATTTGATTTTAAAAAAATATTTTGTATTCGAAATATGCTATATATAAAAAACTTAATTAGTAACTTGGAAAAAAAGTTGAACAAATTAAATGAAAAACTATGAATAACACACCATTGTTGAATTCCAAACCAACACAAATGTCAAAATCTCCATGTAAATCTTTCTTTGAATGTAAATCCGCTGCCTTTTAGTAATAAAGTGGATTTGAAAATCATTAAACTGTTATTGTAATTACATGATATCCTTTTCCATGATTGCAAAACGACAGATGCACAATTTCATAACTTCATTGTTATCAATATAAAACACAGATTCCAGTTTATTATTAAAATATTTTCTTAGGAAAAAAAGCTTGTAAAATTTATTATTAAAATGTTTTTATTGAACATAAAAAGCTTACTTCTAAGTATTCGTGGTGTGTCCATGAACTCCATAATAAACTAAACTTCAGGAGACAAATATTGATTGAAAAGTATTCATTCTGTATTCGAAAACATTAAACTCGTAAAAGATTGATTGCAAAGTATTCCTTCCGTATTTGAAAATATTAAACTCTTAAAGAGTATATTAGCGAAAGTGGAAGAGGCATTCCCCGATGGGGTGACTATACGTGAACAAATTTTCGGCAGGACAATTTTAAGATGTCAAATATGATGACGAGGCTCCCCCATGACTTCCATTTTCTGATTAGCTTTATGATTTGCATGTGTTTTTTTATGGGTAAAGGAATGGCTTTATATATGGAAATTAATAAAATGTAAATTATAGTAATTAATTAAATGTGGTGGGCAAGTAGATTGTAAAATTTAATTGTAATAGTGAAAATATACTGTCCCACCACATTTAATTTCCTATAAATTAAGCTTTATTAGTGGTTTATATATAACCTTGCATGGAATGCGCGTGGTTGTTTTTCTATATAACCTTGCATGGAATGCGCGTGGTGTCTCCACGCCTCATGTAGTTTGAGTGATCTGTCTAGATATTCCCAAATTAATTGTTTGCAGCTCGAACTCGGTGGTTTTGTTCGCTACTGGATTATGAGCAAGGTCGTTTCGTCTATCTGCTTTGATATGGCGTGCTCCTCCCATGACGTTTTGTTTGTTAAGGGAGACATTGAATGTTGAAATTAGAAAGCTTAATTTTAAGTTTTATGTTTAGCAGTGATTTAATTACATTGTTTTTTGTCGTGAAAATTATGGAAATTTTAATAAGATTTTAAAGTTTTTTGTAAATTCAAATTATAGTTATCAAAATTGTTTTAGAAATATTCATTTTTACTATCAAAAATATAATTCAAACACTACTACAACAAAATTTCTTAAATTTATTTTGCCCAAATTCCAACCACTTCAATTTACCATTCATCAACCTTTCTCCTTATTTTTATGTCCACTGATTACAGGAGAGCATTATCTTATTGTGCGTCACTCCGTTGCACATTTAAACTGGTCCAGCCATGCATTTAAATTCAACCACTCAAATCAGTGGGCACCGTTAATGGTGTTGGAGTTTGTATATTGTGGTTGCTCGTAAATTTTTTTAAAAGTAAATATATATATTTGATATTTTTACAATTTAAAAAAACAATATATTCTTTAAAAACCAATATATTCTTGCAGTGGTATAATAGTTTATTTGATCTTTAAAATATATTTTATTTTAGTATTCAAAATAAGTCTTCTTTCCATGATTGAAAAATTACAGAAGTACAATTTCATAATTTCATTGTTATCAATATAAACTCTGTTGGATAGGCAGAGGATTCAAACACACAAATAACACAAGTATTTCACACACGAAACAATGCGCTGCGATTCTTCAATTAATCTAAATTGACATGCAAACACTCTCACCTAAGTCAACTTGATCAACTCTCACTTAACTCACTCTCTAGCTCGATCACCAAATTTATCTATCACTCAACTCAACTAATTCACTTAACTGATTGTGTAACAATGCATGCGGGAGGTAATTATATATTTTAACACTCCCCCTTAATTACGACCACTAAACTAAAACATAACTCATGACAACTCAAACATGCGTGCTGGTCTATGTCTCAGCTAGGCTTAAAACACCCAAGTTTCTTTTGTGAAACTTAAACAAATCTATTGCGAATGGCTTTATAAATATATCAGCCAATTGATCACTTAAGTCACCAAGTTCGTATTCGTGTTCGAGTTCGACGACGTTGAAATTCGAATAAAGTTCGACATCTAAAATTTTGCCGATAAAGTTCGGCATAAAATTCGACATATAAAAATTTGAAAATATAAATATATATAACAATTTTAAGCATGTTGAAACATAAATATTGTGGACATAAATAAATAAGCACATCAATTTTCAAAGTGCATAATGCACATTGAAAACACATAGGATTATTGCTCAAACATTTACATCATTTCCACATATAAACCATGAAAGCCAATGCCAAATTTCCAATAAAGAACCAACTTCAGTATTCCATACATAGTAAACAAGGTGAGAAATTCTTCATAGACATTAGCAGTAGCTACTAGAGTCTAGCATCCATAAGAATATCAAATTAAGCTAAACTAACAAAATATATAAACTTTAAGATGCTAGAGAAGAATGAAGATCTCTGAATGGCACTGATCATTTATTCCCTCTGCTGCTAGATTTATGCTTACAACTCAAATCCAAATTTGAAATCTGAAGCAAAGTTGAGAATGACTTTTCTTCATCTAATTATACATGTGATCTCACCCATTTGGAATGCCTTCATTAAATGAAGTTAATCCAAAAACATGCATGAAAAAGGTCATAAATTTAGCATCTCTTTCTGCAGAAAATAAACCACCATAACAGTAAGAAAAGCACAATAAATCAAACAAAAAGGAGAATCCCTTCTCTCTCTATCTACTTGCTAAAACAACCCTAAAAACTAAAATTAACAAAATCTAAAACTGCAAAACCTAACAGCTAAATGAACAAAATCGAAATTTTCCTTGAATTTAAAAAAAAATTCGTTGAAGTTCAGCTTGAAATTCGTGTTTGCCTTCATGTTCGTGTTCGCCTTCATGTTCGGCTTGAAGTTCGACGAACAAATTCAAATTTGTTCAAATTCGGTTCAAATTCGGTGAATTTCGACCTTCAAGCATTAAGTTCGCCAAACCCGGTGACTAAGTTGATCACTATATTTACAAAGCTTCAAGTGAACTTCTCCATTGCTTACAAGTTCTCGAATAAAGTGATATATAGTATCAATGTGATTTCTCTTTTGATGAAACACACTATTCTTGGATAATGCAATCGTTGATGTGTTGTCACAGTATATCTCTGTTGATCATTGTTGTTTCTACATGATTCCATCCAATACTCTTCTTAACCATACTGTTTGACATGCTGCTGAAGTCGCTGCTACATATTATGCTTTTGCTGATGATAGTGTCATAATGGGTTGCTTCTTAGATGGCTATGCTATGACACCTGAACCAAGATGAAACACATAACCGGATGTTCTCTTTCGATCATCCAAACTACCTGCAAAATCATTATCTGTGTATTCAATAAAATCTTTCTTTTTTGTACTTGCATACATTATGCCATAATCTCTAGTTCCTACTATGTATCTCATAATTCTTTTTCCAACACTCCAATGTGTGTCGTTTGGAATCTCCATAAATCTGCAAATCAAACTCACTCTTTGCATAATATCTAGTCTTGTAGCTGTAAGATACATGAGGCTACCAACCAATCTTTTGAATAGAGTTGGATTGACATATGCTCCTTCATCATCCTTGCTTAACTTTGTGCCTGTTGCAATTATTGCAGATACATGTTTGAAATTATCCATCCTGAATGTTTTTAACAAATCTCTGGCATATTTATTTTGGAAAATAAAAATACATTTTTCAAATTTTTCAACTTTAATGCCAAGAAAATATTTCATGAGACCAAGATCTGTCATCTCAAATTCTTTCATCGTGACTGCTTTAAATTCATCTAACTCAAGATCACCTGTGAAAATCATATCATCAACATATAGGAAAACAATCAAAATTTTCTCATGCTCATTTACCTTTGTGTATAAGGTAGGCTCAATGCTGCTTCTGCAAAATCCATTCTTAATCATGTGTAACAGACCTACTCAACCTTACGTAATTACACATGGTAAATCTATTTTAATTTAACTGTTTAATCAAGAAAATCAAGAATTGGTTTGATGTAAAATGGATTCTTGAATGGGTATTCCTTATTTACGGGAGATCTCTGGAGGAAAGAGGGCAAGTGTGGGAGATATTTCAGTGGCAGGAGTGGTAAATATCATGAATTACATTTGCGTTTTTTTTGGCATTTGCATTCGAAGCAAAGAAATGGTAGCGCCCTGCACACTCTCGTGATAAGCTAGCTTCAGATGGGAGCTGATCATTGATTTCATGTTTATTATTTCTTAATTTTAACATGGTATCAAGTTCCATCCCACCCCAGCCCCACAGGTTGGAGTTGAGTTTTTGTTATGGCTGAGTTGTTGTGTGAGTGTGTGTGAACCACATTTTCTGTTAGTGTCATCAACAAGCTACCCACTAGATTGAGTTTGAGGCATGTGAGTGCTAAGTCTCCGAGGGACGCATTTGATTTGGAAGAGCCATAGGTGAGAGCTTTGTGGATAGAACTGGGGTCTGTAAACATAGAGCTCGTGAGAGGAGCTGCAATGAATTGGTGAAAGGGTTGGAGCATGTGGCTGTGTGCATAATCTTGTGAGCCTGGCGTGTGGGAGAAGCAGTGCTAGAATGCAACCTGATGAACGAGAAGGAGAACCAAATTGGTAAAGCTAATGCTATTCAAATAGAGGATTTGGCTTAAAAAGATAAGTATCTTTATTTATTAAAAATAATTTCGAAGTGCATTTATCCAAGATAAGCTAAGGGGTTTTTTTAGGAGAAGAACTCTTGGAATTTTGGTGCATATGGAGAACTTATGCTAGTTTTCTTAGTAAAGAAAATACTTTAGCGTATGTATATAAAGATTTGTTATTATTTAATCTTTTAAAAAGAAAATATAACTATCTATAGCAGTAAAAGATAAGTACCTTTTATATATATATATATATATATTGCATATGCATCTTATTGAAGAAAAGATAGGATGTTTTCTTTTAAAAGGGATTTCGTATCGGTGTGTTAAATGATAAGAAATCCAAGTCCTTTTCTTGAAAATGAATATAGATTAAAGAGGGTAACTCTTGAATTATTTTCATGTGTAGTGAAAAAGAAAAGTGAAAAGTTTCTCAGATTAATATTCTTGGAAGAGTTTTTATGAATATGTATGTATACATTAACCATGTTGTGAGTATGTATATATAGATTACCATGGTGTTTGTAAATATTAGTTATTTAATAAATCCATGGATAGATTACCATGGTGTTGGTAAAGAGTAGTTATTTAATAAATCCATGAATAGATTACCATGGTGTTTGTAAATATTAGTTATTTAATAAATCCATGGATATACTACTATGGTATTGGTAAAGATTAGTTATTTAATAAATCCATGGGTAAAAGAACTATTCAGTTATATTTCTTTAGAAGAAAAAACTATGTGATTACTTTTATGTTATCATGATTATGATGTTAGTTTCTTTCAGAATAAAATCATGTATATGCATGAATATTTGTATTATCTTTAATTGGAAAGAATATGCATTTGTATGTGGGAAATGATAGCATGTTTAGTTAGCCTACATGGGAAAATATTCTTTGGCAAAGAAGATGAATTACATGTAAAAAAACTGAAGTAATGTTTTGGTTTCCTTAATATATATATATATATATATATATATATATATATATATATATGGCTAATGTTGGTATAATATTTGGAGAATAAGACATGTATTCTTATGCTTTATTCCATTAGTTTTATGGAAAAGAAACCATGTTTTGCATGCCTATTTTGTTATATTTCCTCGAAAAGGAAACATGTGTTTGCATGCTCTATTATGTTAAGTATTCTGTTGGGAAATTAATTTTAGAAAATTTATGCATTGTATGCATAGGAACGACATTCATCATGTTAGATTTAGTACCAAAAGCAATAGTTGAAGGGCCAGTTCCTTTGTTAAAGTTCAAGTAACACAAATGCACATTGTGTCATTTTCCATTGAAGGAATTCCTCGACAGTAGTAGTGATTTGTCTTGTAGGAATGTGAGTATGTGTGAGAAATGTCATAATAATGTGGGGATTATTTGACATGAATTGATAATTGATTGCTCACACTAAGGTAGAGATGTTAGAAGAAAGTAAGTTTTGATATTGTATTCACATTTCATGTATGCACATGAATAAGTGTTAAAGGTTCGCTTAAATATTGATTATTGATTGATTGAGGCTTTATCTAATCATGCTATAAAAGCTTGTTGATGACATCAAAATAGGAAGCGATGGTGATTTATGAAAATGAAATATTATGCTTAAAATGGTGGCACGTAAATGAGTAATGGTTCATGCGGATGGGTGCGATGGTTCATGCAGATGAGTGTGAGCTGCAGAATGGTCCATTGTGTGTTGGTACATTATAGGTACATCCATGCCACCAAGATATGAAGATATCAATACTAGAGGGTAAATGCTATCATATTTATTGTAATGGATTTAAGCTAGATATTTGTGTATTTCCTTGTAAGATTTATAACAATAGTTAAGGGATGGTATCCATTATAAGCCATTGAGTGAGGGTTGAACACCCTCACGAGCCTTTAATAATAAAATTAAACATTGATGGTTTTCACCCTATGGGGTTTCTAGGGTATATTGGTGTTCAACAATGTGATTGATTATTGTGTCAAGATGATGATGTTGATTCCTTTCTTGTTGTGATGTTCATAATGCCAAGTATGTGATGAATATATGAATAATGAAATGATTGCAAGGTTACATCATACAGTTTTATGTTAATGTACTACAATAGAGGTTGTTAATGGTTAAACAACTTACTATTCTTATACCAAGGTTACACTATGAACTGGTGAACATTCTATCTAATGATAAGTAAGGAATATTTAATAGTGATTTGGATAATTACACATGGGTAACTTGTATAATTTTTTTTTTTTAACTCCTTGCATTTCCATGTGAAGTTATCGTTGTATGTTACAAGTGGTATCAGAGCTAAAGGTTGCAGCACTGGCACCTTTAGAATTTGTTAAGAAAAAATAAATTGAGGTATGCTACTAATGGACATGAGTTAAGTTATGATTCTAGAAATATACTTATTGATTGATATATGATTCTAGCAATCTACATATTTGCAGTAGTCTACCTTTTACATGAGATGTGTGATTCATGTTTATAACTACATTGAAGAGTAATAAGTAATAGATACAGCTGCAAAACGGTTTTCATAACGTTGGAATCTTGTTGAGGATAAAATACAATAAAACCTGTGTTGTACTTATGAACAACTTGAGTACTCACTAGTGAAAGTGAGAGTTGACTATTAACATTGGGTATATGACATATTACTCATACATTTAGTGAACTTAACTAAAGTTATCATGCACTACTTGAAAAATATGAATATGTATAGTGATGGTGTGTGAAACTAATGCATGAATGTAAAAGGCGGGGAAAGTCCTTGAAGAGGATGAGAGTGTTTTAAAATGAAATTGAATGAACCCTTTCAGATGTTAAAAATACACAATGGGTCAAGTAGTGAGACTTAACTATAATGACTAGTTGTCGAATGACCAATTTTAAATGAGTCGTGTCATGGATGCATTAATATTATTAGTGGCATTGATTAGTTAGTGTTGTATGAATAAATAATAAAGCCTATATACATGAATTGGTTTTGATTAAATATTATTGCAAGTTGTGAATAAGTAGTTACTTCACGTGTCTGTTTGTTGGTAACAAAACATTGTGGGAAATGGAAATGTCTGGAATGTTACCGTATACGTTATTGGTATATACACATTAATGAATATTTGTATATAATTGTATGCATGACAACATTGTATGCGGGAAATTAAAATAATTGCGTTAGATAATGTGTGTTTAAGAAATGCATATTTATGATTAGCATTATTCCTTATAGTAAGCATGGGTAGTTTAATGGAAACATAAAACTTGTGAATGTAAAACCTTGCAAACATTGCAATGCGAATTGAAACTACAAATTTTAAAGTATCATATTATAATGTGCATGATTATGTTATTTGGGAAATAATAATGTACAACACATGTATGTTAGTTATGTCCCTTGTTAATATAGATTTCATTGGACCCATGTGGAGGGCCAAGAATGATGTATGATGTACATAAAGTTCCTTTTTCTTTATGTATAATGTGCATATAGTTCATTATGTAATTTACTATGGGAAACAATGCTAAAAGAGAAATTTAACATGCCAGACAGTTGTCAACAATTGTAAAAGGCTAGAAGGCCTTGGGTTGATGGTGGTTTCCTGCTCGGAGGGGTTGATGGCACTTACCTGCCCAGATTTCCTTTCCCTAGAGATATATGATCTCAGTAAGGGAAAAGAGTTGGCCAAGATGGTGAAGAGGGAAAAACCTGAGGCAACTCTATTGATTTTGGAGCCTGTTGGAGAAGGTCCAAAATTCTTCATAGACAGGACACTATCAGAGGAATAAGCATGATGTTGCCAAGAGGAATCCATACTGGACCTGGAATGGTCTTTTGTCGAATAACTGCTTGGATGTGAAAATGACTCAATTTGGTTGCGGAAACCAACTCCCAAGTGTTGGGAGGAGCATCTTGTTTACCATTATGATTCTCATAGCGAAACAAGTTAAGTAATAAGTTATGTGTTATATTAAAATGAATTTTTATATGATTATGTAAATATCTTATGTAGATATTAAGAGGAAATGAGCTTAGCGCTCAGAAAATGAATTACTGAATGTACAAATTCATTTTATTACTAATTTGTTTGAATTTCTTAGCAGAGGCTAGGATATGCCCATGGTGCATTGATTGACCAATGTGGTACGATTAGAGAGCTAGGTTCTCTCTGAGTACTTTTTTGAAGTACTATGTGGATGTCTTTAGTAGGAGCTAAGACTATGTGCACGTGATGCATTGATTAGAGGGTTGGTGCTCTCTGAGTACTTGTGGAAGTGCTCTCTGAGTACTTGTGGAAGTACTCTGATTAAAATATCCCTTGATATTGCATGAATGTTTGATAGTTGCAATTATTTCATTTGATTGAAACTATGTGACTAATGTGATTGAATTTGTTAGTCATGCGTTACAGGCTCTTTCCATGAAGTGTTGATGGGTTGTTCAACCATTCTCAGAGAGCTTGTGTAAAAGCCATCATTACTTCTAATAGTAATTGGTAAGTAATGGTAAGTTCGTATAGAGAATTTTCTATATTTTTATGAATTGAATAATGGATAAGTATTTAAAAATGGAAATGGAATATATTTTGAGATATACATGCTTATGACTATGGATAAAAACATTATTGTCTCAATTAATGGCATTTAAGGAAACGGAAGTGTATCATTGTGAAGGGGAAGGACCCCCTTTGGGTTGTTTATATTGTTATATTATGAGTATAAGTTTAAGTTTCAGTGAGAGAAGCACACCAAGGACAGTGTTCTCTTCAAGAGGGGGAGTATGTAACATACCTACTCAACCTTACGTAATTACACATGGTAAATTTATTTTAATTTAACTGTTTAATAAAGAAAATCAAGAATCGGTTCGATGTAAAACAGATTCTTGAATGGGTATTCATTATTTACAAGAGATGTTTGGAGGAAAGAGGGCAAGTGTGGGAGATATTGCAGTGGCAGGAGTGATAAATCTCATGAATTCCATTTGTGTTTCTGTTGGCATTTGCGTTCGAAGAAAATAAATGGTAGTGCCCTGTTGTTGTGCTGTATAAACAACCCTCCCCATTTCAAATTTTTATATTAATTTTTAAATAATAAATGTGTCCCATTTTCTTTGAATAGTTATAGAACCAATAAAATGTTTAAAAAAAAAAAGAGAAGAAATTTTTATAAAAGGATAAATAAAAATTTCCTTGGCATCGCTTATCACAAATCAAGAAATCCTTTTTGCACTCATGAAAATGTTTTAAGGAAATCCGATCTATCATAAAATAGAATCAAACCCCGAAAAAAAAGGATTTATTTAACAAAAAATAAAAAACATAAAGGCCTTTATTGCATTTCGCATATTCAAAGTATAGAATATAAAAAACTCAAATATATTATCATTTAATCCCAATGCGATAAAGCAATGGAAAGAGCACATATCGCATGAGCAAGAGTCCAAAACCTTTCTATTTTGAAAACTCCGATGCGATAAACCCGATCGCAATTACAAATCGGTGAAGTTATATTACATCCTTATGCACCCTTTTAAAGTTCCCAATGCAATAAGTTAAATCGCGATCGCTAATTGCTAAAACACATGACTCATATCCAAAGACATTCCTCTAAAAATATGCGATGCAATATCATTATTACAAAAGCACGCTTCCCGTAAAAGAAAACGTAAAGTATTAAATATACACATGTTTTATCAAATATATCATTTATAAAAGAAATGCCCATGATTTGATATAATTTAAAAAACACCACACCCTCCATGCCAGCTCAGCAATAATCGCAATCACAGATATGAAATGGAAATACTTAAGCCTAACATTTGAGACTTCCGATCTCCGATATACGATCATCGTTGATCATAAATTTAAAAAGTTATGGTATTAATGCTATAAATGGACCGTTATGAATGTGCGACGAGACAAC